>OU015495.1:106103044-106323044 GCA_907164885.2 Dolomedes plantarius | reverse complement strand
TTAAGAACCGATTACTAAATATATGGCGTATATTTACGCACATTATCACATCAGGAAAACTATTATATGTTTAAATTAACGCGTGCAATTTATTATGTACAAGCAGTATTTCCTTCTATCTTCGAAAGCTTTTTTGTGTCTTTTGAATATTTTGTATTCTTTGTATAATCTGTAGGGTAATACATACTGAGTATATATACTAAGTAATTGAGTACATATATTAAGTAATGTTTGGAAAATAGCATTTCTAGTGATTCAAACTATGTAAAGATTATTCACCAAACATGTTTTATACTAAGGAAGATATATGTACGTGCTAATACACCATAACTCTCGTAGACAGTCTTTAAAATAATGAATTAAATACCGATCAAATCTCCACACAGTGTTTTTACGCCTTTATAAAATTACATCATAACAAATTTCTAATGTACCGAGACCTATTTATATAGTAATTGGACTTATCTAAATCAAAGTCTTGAAGTTTAAATTACTAAAATCCACAGTTCTTAGTATGGCATTTATTTAACAGAGAATTATATAAGTACAAATTATTAGAACTCACCGATTGCGGAATACAGCTCACTTTTAATTAACTTTGCACGATTAATCATATTAAACTGCGATAAACGACGTCCATAACTAGGAAGAATCAGCAGAGCTTCAATTTTCAAACAGAAAAGAATGAAACAGAACTAACTGTCTCGTAGGTGCCCTTTTATGCTTTTCCAATCTCTGTTTCCAAGAAACGGTGACGACTTGGACGAAAGTGGCAAGATTTCTACCGGAAGAGATTTTGATTGGTCGAAATTAAGATGTGGCAAAATGTAGAGTTCGAGCGCCTTATTTATTGCTTCCCACGAGATATTTCCCAGAAACGGTGACGACTCGGACGAAAAGTGGCAAGTTTATAGCCGAAAGAACTTCTGATTGGCCAGAATACGAATGTGGCAAAATCATTGATCGCGTCCAATTTTTATATTCTCTTTTAATAGTTTTAAGGTAATTTTAGCCATGTTTACAAATCGTGGTATTATATGATCATGCTATTTCTGCCAATTTATCCCTCATATCTCTATATAGCTTACAAGAGCACTAAATGATGGATCCGCCATTATTAGGCTCATGCCTCAAGCTAAAAAAACTGTTATAAATCCAGATTGGGGTCTAAAAAGAAACTCAGATTGTATTAAGAAAATTAGGCACTGATTAGAGTATACAAATTTCAAATCTAGAAAGTATACCGCAAATAGATATTCAATGAGACATAATTTATTAAAATGCATTAAATTATTCGTGCTGTTAAAAATCAAGAATATGGTTGAGTTAATTCCCCTAGTTTCGAATATTAACTCTGCATTACATACGAATGCTTTCGAAAGTGTCAGTTTTTGTTTGATTTAACCTCTTTCTAACTCAAACATTATCTCAAAATTCTAACTTACAAAACTCAAACATTATCTTCAGTATCTTTAGCATAGATCCATACAGCCACGTTACTTAGTTAATTCCGTGTTTGAAAATACGTTTTGCGGTGAAAGAAAGACTATTTCCGTCGATAGTTATCAAAAACAGAAATATAATTATCCCATTTTACGTTTAAACTTAAAAAGAAAGTGATAAATATAATTTAAAATACATCTGTAACTCACTAAAGCGAAGGAAATATGCTTTTATGCATAGGAAGCATACAATATTCTTGAAATAGATTTGCCACAGTTCACTGCTTTTGCTATGTTGAATTACCGACGAATTGAGTTTGATTGTTATTCATATTCCCCTAATTCCTCATATTCATAATTTTTGACCCTCCCCCTGTGTCACAAATTTAACATACGTTATGGTGAATTTAAGCAGTTTCCAAGATTATACCTTATAAATTTTGTCATGGGATAATCAAATGAATCACATGAAATCATTTGAATCTGTCCGTGGTATTTCATATTTAACGTTTAGGAATTCTCTAGTTGAATAGTTGTAAATGAAAGAATATATGTGTTCGAGGTCATCTGGATGTAGTCATTATCTAAAATTGCAGGCATTTACACAGTAAGATATTACCTATCTAATTCATGCAAATTTTGACTCTTTGCAGAGCCTAGCCTGTTTTTAACTTGCTTACATGATATTAATAAATTAACAAAGCATCAATTGAAGTAAAGGGTTTCGTTTTATTCCCTATTCTCAAACGTTCGCGAACTATTTTACGTTCATTTTCTGTGTCTTAACGCCCCCTTCAATCAGATCGTATCCTTTTTTCTGATATTGAAGTTTTGTCGTCAAACGAAAGATTCCTCGCTTGACCGATAGAGGGCATCATTGAATTTCAAAGTAACGGACATCTTTTTCTAGTAGGAAATGAGCAGACTAAGAAAAGAAATATCAAAAATATCTAAAATTGGCAACCTGTCACCCAGTCTTAACTAAATTATTATTTTTTTTAATGCTGTGCCTATCGATATTAGTTGATTTGTTATTCTTAATAATTGTGTTTTATTGTAGCTGTATTTGCTGTTTTAGTTTAAAATTAAATAGACTTGATAATGTATGACTTCATGACGCATGGAGAAAGTAGTTGTATAAAAAAGTAATCATATCATAAATACTTAAAATATCATTACACAAATAGGAATAGGAAAAACAAAATTTCGCATTTGTATTAAGTCTTTAGAATCTTTTTTTTCATATTGACATTATAAGAAGGAAAAATAGTAAATCTTTATACGGGGATGGCGGCAATTGATTACAGTAAGTGATAAATGGATATCTGAAAGAATGGAGGCGGAAACTACTTTACTACCTGAATTTTTTTTTAAATTTTAATCTGTGTCTAGGATATTAGTTGTTTGTCCTTCTTAGAATTCTTAGTGTTATTGTGAGCCGTTTTTGCAATTTTTTCTTTAAATAAATTAGATTTGATAAAGCATTACTGTAAGACGCAAGGAGGAAGAGAATTTGAGTCAAAACTTAATCATAGTAGAAATACTTAAAATTTCATTACGCAAATAGGAGGAACAGTAAAACCAGTTTCCCACTTTGTATTAAGTCTTCGAATAAGTATTTTTTTTCTGTACTGACATTACAACATTGGGAATAATAATATCTTAATACGAGGATGGCGCAAATGAAATGGTGAACATAAACCGTTTTAATTACAAGCTTATCATCATGTTTATACAGTTTAACTCTAATATAGTAATATTGTCGTTAGAAAGTTTAAAAACTATTATTCTATTTTTACCATGAGATATTCTAAGGAATAACTTCCTAAATATATTTCATGGGAGAAATATACAGCTGAAAAAAAGTGTAATCTGTCTGGGAAAAATAAGTAAGATTTTCAGTGTCTCTTTGTCAATCCCGAGCTCATACCTCTAAATTCTTTTCCCAATAATTAAACTATTTGTTTACGAAAAAGAATCACTGGAAAATCTAGACAACTGAATCATGATGTGCGCAAATAGTTCCTAATTCTGAATATTCCACGATAATGGGCTTTAAATTGGAGCGAAGAGCAAGCAGCATGCGTTCAGTCACTCAGATATTTACATCCTGGAGTGTATTAAAGACGTTCTAAATATTGACTTTTTCCTAAGTATGGATGATCAATGATTCACTCAACGCTCGAAATTGTCTTTGCCAAATGTCAGTGTAAGATTTATTACAATTATTTTCTTAACAAGTATACAAAAAGACTATTTTCTTTTTATATATACACACACATATATATATATATATATATATATATATAATGTGTGTGTGTGCGTGTGTTAGGTCAAATTTATATTCCCCTTTTTCAGTACTGTATTTTTCCTGTCCTCTAAATTACCCTTGTGAATTGATAGTAGTTTCTATTTTTATTACACGGTTTTAAATATTCTTACAACGTGACCTGTTCGCTATACTCTTAGTGTTTACCACATAATTTCAGTTTTCCTAGCATGTTCGTATTACTAGCGTATCAATTTAGCATACAACTACGATTTAATAAAATATATATGACTCCATTATGGGCTTCTCTATTGCCATATTGTAGGCTATTTCTAATTGTGGCCACTGCTTTAGAAGGAATCGTAGACAACTCTATGTTTAGGTGTCGGTGTTCAGCCTAATTAAATTCTGCTCGACGACTATTTATATCTATAATAAACTGACAATTTTCTTTACTATACTTTGAACATTGTATTGGAGTTATTGCTTGCTTGCTCTCTCTCTCTCTCTCTTTATATATACAGTGGAATCTCGATCGATCGTTTTCGGATCCATCGTTTTTCCGTATGTGTCGTTCATTTTATCCAGTCCCAACGATCATATTGTTTTGTTATGTTTCCGCATCTATCGTTTTCCCCGCATTTATCGTTCATTCAATCGGTCCCTTGAAAAACGATAGATCGAGATTCCACTGTATATATATATATATATATATATATATATGTATATAAAATGTGTGGATTATGTCTGTCTGCTTGTCATTGCGTTCTTTTGTTATTGTTCGGCCAAAAATTGAAGGATCTTTTAACTATAATTTTTTTTCTTGTCATTTGAATGTAACTAATAATTCCCTCCCCTTTTTATATCACGCTCTAACACGCTCACGTGCTATATCTCCTACTTGAAAAGCGAACAGTCCTTGAAAATTTACTCTTACCACGTGCGATCATTCTCGTTCATACGCTAGCTCATGGTAACTCATATGTTTTCTTAAATTCCGAGAATATGTGGTGTGGCCCTCGATTAAATTTGTACTCATTCCGTTGGAAGATGCTGATTAAACAAGGGTGTGTTATGTTCCTTATACTGTTCCACAGTCCCATCCGTTCTAAACATAATTTGGAGTATAACTGTAGATAGATTTTACGGGAACCTTAATCCTATGCTTTGTACAATGTTAGGCTAAGCGATGACCTAATGCCTTGGGCAATGGCATTCGGTTCCAGAGTCTGTTGGTTCGAGTCATGGTGTTGACCGGAAATGTTTATTGTCGTTCGGAATCTATTTTAAAGTCGGCGACTGAGGTGTAGCGTTAGCTTTGTAATGTAATGCTAGTGGTGAGCATTACATTACAATTGTGTTTCTTCGTGGATGCTTCTTTTGAAAGTTCGACTCGAAAGGTGCTCCACTTCAGTCTGGTTCAGTATAGATTGCACTAACTTGTAATGTAACGATCAAAACGGATTAACGGGAAACCTTAAAATCTAGTGGAGCATGATGGTTGCTCGACTTGAGCGGTACTTGCTTTTTGCTCGCTATCCGATACTAACTACTGAATACTACGTTACATTACACGTTTTGTTAGAAGTCTTTATCGATCTTAAACTGTAGGACGAAATATATTTATCTTTTGTGTAGAAAAATATAACTTTTGCAGTCTTAATCAACCAACCAACGAACTAAACAACACTTTGATGTAGATTCCATAAGCAGCGATTCCAAATTGAGAGGATAAATTTGTCACGATATGCCAGAAAATTTTGGCCATTCCAACTCGTAAGAAAAAATTCTGCGGTCGGGGGACCCCATCAGGAACGAAGTTCCTTAAGTATTTTTTCAACTCTAAACGTGATTAATATGTAGATTTCTATTGATTATATTAGTGTATTTTTGGTCACGCCAAAAGCGCAGCCTTCTTTTATTCAACCAACTAACTAACTAACTAACTCTCTCTCTCTCTCTCTCTCTCTCTCTCTCTCTCTCTCTCTCTCTCTCTCTCTCTATTTTATTAAAATTAAAAATTTTTATATAAATTAATTATTTGATTTAGATGTTACCTAGCATAATTTTTAATCGAATTTATTTTATTATTTTATCACCAACAAAAATAAATTAATGACACAATATATATCCCGTGTGAATTAAAACAATAACAAACAATAAATAAGTTTAATCAGAAAGACGCGATTCCATAGGGACGGTATAAAATCTTTCAAGTAAAGCATTTACAACTCGTTGAAGTTTATATAAACGATCATGCTGAGGTATCATCATGTTGGTGGTTGTTTACTATTGTCATTAAAATGTAGAAATTCTCTTATCTTTTCAAAGCGTTTTAATGACATACGTTCTTTTATTACATCATTCGCTATGGCAGGTGACCAATATGCCCTAGTGTTTGGTACATGTACAATAGACATCATTATAAAAATACCAATGTATTGTTTAATTTCTAAATTCGTTACATTGACACACTTTTCTGGGTTTTTTTTGCACACTGAATAATTTGTTTCTTGAACTATATGCTCAATCAAATCTTCTCTAAAAAGATAACTAAAAAAATTTAAAGGTGTGTTTAAATTCATAATTTAAGGAGCGAGATTCTCGTCACCTCGGAATAAATTTGATCATCATTTAGAAGTAAATTAGTTTCTTCCAGTTGGATTGCAGGCTTTGTTCTCCCTGTATTATTTCTATTAGTTTTTGGCATGTTCCAATCATTAGGCAGATCAAGAACATCGCTATTATCATGTATGATACTCCTCATCTTCCGAATCACTACTACCATCAAAAATTTCATCACAAACTTTGTTTGGTTTATAATTAGGATCACCTGTGCTGCCATCGCTTTCTGAATCAGATCCATCTTCACTATGATCACTGCACGATCTGTTCATAAGTTCCTCAATTTCTTTCTGTGTAAACAACTTTCTTCCCGCCATTTCCTTTTAAAAAATGGCGTAAGCACACCATGTATCATTTTTGATACATAAAATTGAAATTATACTTGAATTTTTTATAAAAGATTAAATAAGTATTTTATTAATAATTATAAAAGCTACGTACCTCTAAAATATATTTATAAAACTTTCAAAGATGTAAACTGATTTTAAAATACTGAAAATATAGAAGGATACTAAGTCAGGTGTGGTATGAATTGAACGGCTATCTTTTACTGGAAATCGCAGTTGTATCCTGCTGCCATCTATCCTACGAAAATGTAACTAACCTGATTAAAAGCTTTGCTATGATGTTTCAAAATTAATACAAGGTGCACAAGTGGATAAAAATATTGCTTTTGAATATAAAGGGGAAAATAACTTATGTATCAAATTTGATACAGTGTGCATTGAAGGGTTTTAAAATTGCCCGTAGCGCTGTGCGGGGATTTTGAACCGGGGACCTCCTAGGTGCGAACCATTCCGATACGAAAACTAGTCCGATGCGATAACCATTCAGCCACAGAGTCCCTTGAGAAGAAAGCTCTTATGAAGGGGACATAACGCTTTTTCGTTACGTGCGATTCCTGCCAGTTCACTCTACTGTAGCCGCGTAAAAGAACTTTCCAAAAACTTGGACACAGGAACTAAAGACAATACCATCGTAAAGACAATACCATCTCCGTAGATTTCATGCCCCGTGCGATTATAAATCAGTTATAGCAATTTTTTCCATAAATCAAAATACTGCAGATGTCAAATTACCTAAATCGAGGTATCCCTAGATATATATTACCATTTTTTCACCGAAATTATAAAAAATACATTATAAACTACATAAAGTTTTTATTTTAGTTTTAACTTTTTTAAATTATTGCTCCCTTCCTTAATGCAGAGTCTCTGGCTGGTCTCTATTTTATATTTCTTTTTTTCTTCTATAACAATCGAAAAACATTAAAATGCTAATCCAATATAAACAAAATTCAAATGGCGTATTTTTTATCTTTTTGCCCTCCTCTAAACATAACACGTTTAAGCTTTCTAAGTACAGCAATCAAAATTTTATACTAACACCAAAATATCTCTTAATATAACTTTTACCACTCTAATTGCCCTAAATCGACATTTATTAGTATGGGATAGGGAATGTTGCAAATACAATTAGTAGCCTTGACGAGCTTAATTTAAAAAAGAACAATTACAAAGAATCTGTATAAACTACATGTGAGAAACTATATCAGAGATTAAACTATATTGTCAAACTTCTAAAACATTCCACAGCTTATCGTTTTTCGCACCACCTGATTTAATTGCTTATTTAAACTGTGGTCTCTTTGATCCGTCGTTTATTGAATAAATTTCATTGGGAAGTTGAGCGTATTAAAAAGGAGACGGAAATCCTTACATCGTCCTACTGTTTCATGTCCCGTACTGGCAATGAGTTATACGAGTGACTGTAAAGTACGAGTTTATTTACTTCTTGAACTCTTCATTTCTATAAGTATACTACTACACTTATAGAAAATTATACGAGTATTGCAAATTTTATTACTTTAAGTATGTATGTAAAGAAATCTATAAAGAATACATTTTAATAGTGTTCTTTCATTTCTTGGTGAAGCACGTATTTTGTTTCTGCGATTTTATATATGAGAATTCTCTAATGCATGAAGCACTTGATTAAGACAGTCGCTCACGACGTTGCGGGAGTTAGTTGTCTACTTTATAGTGGGAGCACCCAAAATTGGCTTAGAGGTAATTTAAAACCTTAGAGGGAAAATCAAGAGAGGACCTTTAAATTTAGAGAGTATTTGAAACCAGGTCAGTAGTTTAGATGACAACCCTCATAATTAATACTATTACTGTATATATAATAAATATATATATATCTATATATATATATATATATAGTATATATATATATATATATATATATATATATGGGTGTGTGTGTGTGTGTATATGGGAGAGAAAGAGAGTGAGTGAGTAAGTAAGTAAGTAAGTAATACCTTATGCCCTCCATTCTAGCATTTAAATTCCCTTTCCGAAATCTAATCCCCAGTAATATTTAATTTATCGCTTTAAAATCCTGAGCAACAGAACTTCCCATAAATCATGCCTTTGCATTTCTACACGTGTATATGTCCGAATTATGGAGTGGGTTAGCTTCGCGAGCCCCAAAATCTGCTGACCCTACAAATAATAGCCTCATGCTTTTAATGTTGAAAGGTGATATTATTCCGGGCTGTTCTTCTGGGATGAACGGATGCATTTTCGCGTTAATAAAGGATGTACTAAGAAGTTTGGCCCGACTGCATTTAAATCTAATTTTTATTGAGTCTAGCTCCAGCCATGTAAACATGAGCTAGTCTTCCCTTTCAGGTTATAACTTAAGGACGTGATGTAATGTAAATATTATTTATATATATATATATATATATATATATATATATATATATATATATACCGTTGTATTTATTATAATTTTTTTGGCATTAACTGCAACATTGACTGTTGTATCTAATTTGAATGTACTCAGTAGCGAAACATGGGCATTCAACTAGTGTATATATATATATATATATATATATATATATATATATATATATATATATAATATATATATATATATATATATATATATATATATATGGTCGGACTTAAGCGGGAACGAAATAATTATTCTAAATTTAAAGGGGGCTTAGTAATTAATTTATTGTCGTGGCGTAATTCGCCACTATTCTCATATCTTGGTTCGAAATACATCGAGAGATATCGGGGAATATCGGGGAATTTCCCTTTGGAGTGATTGACATCTGTGGCCACGCCTATGGTCCAACTCCGGTGTATGCGTCACAGACCATGTAGGCATGCGCGGTGGCTTTGGATGGAGAAAAACAATAGCGTGTAATCAGACGGCGGGATTTAATTCATTGCTAGTGGACGCGTGTCAGCTGGGTCCCTATTTTGAGAATGGCGAGAGCTCAAATATGCGTTACTTGGATCAGTGGTTGCTGGAAAATGAAATAAATTGGAAAAGCTTGAACTATGTTTATTAATTGGATTTAGACTACTTACCACTCGCCACCAGTATTAACATGATGACTGCTAATGCAAACCACACGTCTGTCATATATATATATATATTAACATAATTATATTTATATGGATTTGAGTTGGTGAGGGTGGGCATCTGTGCATATGTATTCTGTTCCCTTTCTTTCTGGGTAGGGACCTTCCTTTCTCAACTTTGTCTTATATATGGGATCCAGAGTGATCACCCATCGAGACATAGGGACCAGCGCAATCCCATAGACTAGCGAGAGAAGAGGGGGGTCTAGCGCGAAGCAGAAATTTGGTACAGATCGGCGCTCTCGGGTGAAGCAATGTTGAAGCTATAAGTTCCTAGGAGTGAACAGGGAAGAGAACCCGGTGATTTTGGCCTAACGTAAAGCTAATGGGCTGAGGGGGAGGCGATTAGGCTACTGTAGATAGACGGTCCGATGATAGGAAATCTCCCATGTGAGCGGTCCTATTTTGTTGTCTAAGCTTGTTGTATGCTTGACAGCAGTATTACCCTGAGAGGTCAACTATTGTATATTAAGTGTTACATGTCAATTGTGGTGTCAACTAAAAAAATGTTTGTTGTTATTGTTTTTACGAGACTGCTTATGAGTTATCCTGAAAGCTTATAATGATATTTGGAAACAGAAGAACGGGTATTTACGGTAGGAGGTGGTTTCTTCAGATAAAAAGGTGTAGTGGAACTTGAGCAGCATCAATGCCAGTCAAACAATCCAGTTGATGGGATTAATACGTTTATTAATTTGTTCACAATATACTTATTTAGCTGGTTAACATATTACAAAAAATATAAAAGGATGAAAGATATTTACATATTTACAAAGAACAGACAAAATGGATAGTGGCGTCTTGTTCAATCCAAATTCAATACTCTAAGTGACTCGCATTTCAACCTTCACAGAACCAGAACAAAGGAAAATTACCTTTCATCTCAGAGATCGTATGAAAGTGTAATCGCTCCTTTGGGGGAAGAAAGGAATTTCAGCAGTATGAAATCAATCAGATGATTATAATATGCCGTAAGGATTTCAAAACTTACCTAAATTCTGATATGAGAAGAGCGTTTAGCAGATTCTCAGAGAACGTATGAAAGTGTGATCGCTCCTTTGGGGGACGGTAGAAATTTCAAAACTATGAAATCACTCAGTTGATTATTATATGCTGTAAGGATTTCAAAACTTATTTAGGATCTGACATGCAACGAGCATGTTGCAGAATATTTTTGCATTTACTTACTACTTTCTGTTTAAATAGGATTATCAGAGTATATTATTACGAAGTCGAATTTCCCACGTCTAGCAAAGTAAATTTCTGCAAGTCTGCTTTGAGAAAATTGATTCCAAAATAAGTTTTAGGGAAAAATGTAAAATCCCTGATTGATTTTTATATCAATGGCAGCTTGACGAACTTCCCAGAATGTAGAACATCATCCTGCAACGCCACTTTCAACTTGCGACCACCAAAGTAACATCCAGTATATGCTGTAAGGATTTCAAGACTTATAGGGGATCAGACATGCAACGAGCATGTTGCAGAATATTTTTGCACTCACTCACTATTTTCTGGTTAATATGATGTTCAGCGTATATGTGAGCGGATATAACAAGCGTGCAAAGTAAATTTCGGCAGGACTGCCTGAAGAAACTCGAGTTCAAAATGAGTTTTTGAGAGAACTGTTAGATCCCTGATTGGTTTTTTTTCTCTCAGTGGCAGCTCGACGAAACAGAGATTCACAGAATGTAGAAAATGGTTCACCAAACCCACGACCTCCAAACACGTGAAAGAAAAATCCAGTCGATGTCCTCCTCAATTCTTGTGATGGGTGATTGCATCCAATAAGAATGGAAACAATATTCCCATGCACCTACATTTAAAAGAAAGTTTCTTTAGCATTTCAATTTTTCATGAATGATTTTTTTTTAAATTTTCATAAATGAAAAGATAAGCAGAAAATCTCAGCAAAACTGATAGATAATTTTTTCAAACTACAATCTGGAAAATTGAAATTTTTTTCCAATTTAACTTTTAGTGTGCAAGGGACAAAGAAAGTGCAAAAAAAAATCAAAATATTGTCGAAATATTTAAAAATTTCTAAATTACTGCAATAATTTGATTAATTTTGATTTGATTAAGTTGAAAAAAATCAAAGTTTGGTTCGAAATGTTTATAAATTTCTAAATTATGATAATAATTAAGATTTCTTTTACACTTTTTGCAGGATTAATCGTTGTCATTTAATCAGTAATAAACAAAATACTTTCATAAATAAAAATGCAGTTATATACACAAGATAATTTTTTCTCCTTCTTTGGCTTTTTTGTACATTCTATAAATTAGATTTAAATCAATTATAAGTTTGCAACTGAATAACTTTACAAAACATAATTTAATATCAGAAACGGTCTAAAAAAATGTTAAGTTAAATTTTAAAATATGTTATATGCAAGCAAATATATTTATTCTTATAATGGAAAACAAAAGAAGTGTTTACCTCTTGTTCTCCTTCAAGTAACACAGTATAAACTTCCGAATAGGAACCAAATGGACCATCCCGATCTGCCAATCTACAGATACGACTTCTATAGATGAATTCCTGAAAGAAAAACAATGGTGTTTTATCTTCATGCAAGGAAATTCTTAGTGGGTTTGATATAATGTTATGAGGGGAATGAGCATGTTAAAAATTCTCTCCCCGATCTTATACGTAAAATCAATATTTGTTTCATGTATTTCATTTTTAGTTTGGGAAGTATATGGTATTTAGTAACTGCAACTTATAAAGTAGTC
This sequence comes from Dolomedes plantarius, assembly GCA_907164885.2. NCBI lineage: Eukaryota > Metazoa > Arthropoda > Arachnida > Araneae > Dolomedidae > Dolomedes > Dolomedes plantarius. Next base: position 106,310,523 of record OU015495.1, on the reverse strand, counting down.
ATCACAGCTTAAACTATTGGTATCTCCTTTACAGAGTTTGCCGAAGGACTCCTTGAATAAATTTTTGAATATCTAAAAAGCACATGTTCTCTAAAAAAAGAAAATAAATAGTTACATGTTTATTGAAAACATGGAAACAGATTGTCCTACATTCATTAATTTTCGAAACCACAGATGAAGCCAAGGGGTCAAAAGTCGATATTTATTCGGAATTCGTTGTAATTTGGCATTCCTTCATTTCGTTTGAAGTCTGTTTAAGGATAGAACCAGGGAATAATAATTTTAAAAACTGTATTTTACGGTGTGTATTAATTCTTTTTTTTTTATGAATGCAATTAGACAAAGTCGAAGTCCTTTGACTACATCAAAGTTGCATATGGTATCACATATTTTTGTCTCAATACAATTCAATCATACTGTAAAAGCGATGTTGATTATATATATATCTTATTTGTCATGTGCAATTACTAAAAACTAGAATAACTTAAAATGAATTTGATACCACCGACTGGATCTTAAAATTTCTCTACTTCAACGCAGCCTTTTATTTCGAAAATTAATCAGGGTTGCCGAATCACTTTTCCTATCTTCAATAAATATATGTCTGTTCATTTTCTTAATCGGTAATTGTTTTCACGATATCCAGACACAGAGTTGAGAAAGCCTTTTTCGGACACCCTGTACCTGGAGGCACTAAACTTGGTTAGCGAACCGTAATTACAAGATCACTAAAATGTATTTAATTCTCTCCAAATTTAACAAATGCTAATTTGGATATGCATTAAAAATTCTAAATACTTAATGCTTTATAGCATTCATACATCGTAGCCTGGCACTAAGGCATGAAATTTAGTTTTCATAATGAATAAGGGAATAAATAAACATCAAAATAAACGATCAACACTTTTGTTTCAAAACTGCGTATGATGTGCTGGTACCCATTGAGGGTGCATATTGCAGCTTGTTTTGTGTATTTTGAATATTTTGTATTCTTTACATAATTTATAGCGTAATATTTGCTTATTATATATAATAAGTATTTTTTTATGTTATGTCATCTTCAAAATATGCAAAGATTGTTCATGCACACATTTTTTAAAATACAGAAGAAATTATATGTCAGGGGTAATACACCATGTCTCTTAGACTGAGGTGGACTTAAAATAATAAATAAAATATTTCAATTCTTACGCTAATTCTTCATTTAAATCACCTCTAAATCGGCATTAAAAAGAAAGGTACCATTATTTATCAAGATCTTTATCTTTTATGGGTCATAAAGTATAGTGATAATATTATCACTTCGTATTCACTTTTAATTATGAACGTAACCGAAATGCTATTAAAAATTTCTTTTAATACAGTTTGTTGGGTTTATTCATGTGCATAATCGACACACACAGTGTTTATACGCCTTTACAATATTACATCATAGTAATTTCTAGAGACTATAATTCATGAGACTTATTTATAAAAAAATTGTGCTTATCTAAATCACAGTCTTGAAGTTTAATTAATAAAATCCGCAGTTCTTAATATAACAGTTATTGAATAGAGAATGCATATAAGTACAAAATATTAGCACTCACCGCTTGCGGAATGCAGCTCACACTTTTAATTAACTGTGCAAGATTAATCATAATAAACTACGATAAGTGACTTCAATCGTAAGGAAGAATTAGCAAAGCTTCAAATTTTCAAACGGAAAAGAATGAAACAGAACTAACTGTCTCGTAGGTGCCCTTTTTATGCTTTTCCAATCTCTGTTTCCAAGAAACAGTGACGACTTGGACGAAAGTGGCAAGTTTTATATCTGAGGCCACTTCTGATTGGCCAGAATAAGAATGTGGCAAAAAGTGATTGATCATGGACGAAATTGGCAAATTTTCTTTGGGAAGAGGTTTTGATTGGCCGAAATTAAAATGTGGCAAAATGTCCTTTTGTACTTTTTATGCTCTTCTTCATTGAGTTCTATAAAATATACACATTTTTGTACCTTTTGTACGCATATTTCACCTATTACATCACTTTTTATTATTTTACCAACACTGAATAAAATATAAAACTTCGTTACAGGCGAACCAGATGGCTTTAAATTATATAAAATCTGACGACTACCAGTTTGTTAAACAACATATAGTTCAGAACCAAGAAATTCTAGTATTTTGTATATTCTAACTAATTTTCAAATACTTGAAAAACGTATATATTTATTGAAAGAATTCCAGGGTAAAAAGGATGTTTTATCGTGAATAAATTAAATGTTAAAAATAAAAATTTTATGATATTTTCTTTATGAAGCATTGCTCTAATATCTTACAACTAAAATATTTCTTCACTGTTAGGCCTTATCACTTTAATTTGTATACCACAATTTTAAAATTGATACTTTATAATAGTACTTATATCATGTAATCTTCTTTAATATTCGATTTTAATTTATTTTCATCATTAATGTATTAATTAATAACAGCCCCAAATCAATATTAAAACTGATAAAAATTTTAGATCTTAATTTCTGCACAAAAATTCCATACTCCTTTTCTTGTTCAGTTCACACTTTTAATTATCTGTGCAAGATTATTAATATTAAACTACGATAAATGACTACAATCGCAAGAAAGAATCAGCGAAACTTCAAATTTTCCCACGGAAACAGAACTAACTCTCTGGTAAGTGCCCTGTTTATGAATTTCTAATCACTGTCTCCAAGAAATGGTGACGACTTGGACGAAAGTGGCAAGTTTTCTACCGGAAGAGGTTTTTATTGGTTGAAATTAAGATGTGGCAAAATGTCGAGTGGCTTTAGGGCGCCCTATTCATTGCTTTCCTCAAGATATTTCCCAGAAACGGTGACGACTCGGACGAAAGTGGCAAGTTTTATATCCGGGATCACTTCTGATTGGCCAGAATACGAATGTGGCAAAAAGTCGTTAATCACCTGCATGTTTTAGACTCTCTTGTACTAGTTGTAACATACTTTTTGTCTAACCACATTAACAAGACCTGTCATTATATGTACATGCTATTTCTAGCAATATATCCAACATCTGTCTATATAGTGCGTAAGAACACTAACTGATGGATCATCCATTATTAGGCTGAGGACTCCCAGCGAGAAAATTGCAATATACCCAGATTAGTTCAAAACAAAAAAAACCAGATTGCAATAAATAAAATCAGGCCCTGATTAGGCTAAACAAAATTCAAATCTAGTAAGGGTACACAAAATGGATTTTCTATTAGAAGTTATTAAAATGTATTTTATTAATCGTGTGGTTAAAAATCAAAAATCTGGAGGAAATGTGCCTCCTAGTTTCGAGGATTAACAGTGATTTACATAAACAATGCTTCCAAAAATAGCAGTTTTGTTTGATTTGACCACCTTCAAAAACCTCGAACATTCTCTTCAGTCTCTTCGGCTTAGATCCCTGTAGCTGCATTACCTAGTTAATTTAGCATTTTGAAAATAAAACTTTTTCTGTGAAAGAAAGCCTATATACGTCCATTGTTGTCAAAGCCAAGTGATGGTTGGATGCCTAGGGTGCTGGCATTTGGTTTAGGTCCTGTGGGTTCGAGTCCCACGGTTGGCATGGATGTTTGTAGCCGTTCAGAATCGGCTTTAAACTGTAGGTCCCGGTCTAATTAACCCTCGTGCTTCGAAAAGTTGATCGTAGAGGTCCAAACCAAACCGAACTTCGAATATTATCAAAAGAGAAAATATAAGATTTTCTCATTTTTCGTCTAAACTTAAAATAGAATGGAAAAAAATAATATTAAATACATCTGTAATTCACTAACGTGAATTTAGTATGTTTTTATGCATAGGTTGGATACACTTTTCTTGGGATAGGGTGCCATAGTGAGCTGCTTTTGCTGCGTTAAATTGCAGGCGAACAAATTCATAGTTTTGTTACCTTACATTAGAAATTATGACCCACTGGGTCACCAGTTTAACATACTTTATGGGGATATTAAGGGGACAAGGGACCTTCAACCTCGAATTTTTAAATTTTTAATTTTCAACTTTATATCCAAAATGATAATAATTTGTATCCTTTTTTATTACATTGAAGACTTTTAGAATTCAAAATAAGGATTTTTTGGCCGAATATTGACTGGTTTTCAAAAAATATTTCAAAATTTTCTAGCATTTTTCAAAATTCTCTATGTGCATTCCAAATCAATTGAAAACCTTAATTTTCTAATATAAGTTTACCGAAATATATAAACATATCTGTGCAATGTATTTTTGTATATCTCAAAAGCCAAAAATAATTATTTTTAAATCTGCCTTTTGTTTTCTTTATTCTTTCGCATGTTTTCGCTTTATTTCATGGTCTATAAATTTGATGAATATTTGTGGTTTCAAATAATGATGCACAGTTTCGTGGAAAATACTTCAATTAAAAATCCTGGGAAATTTGGAAGAAAACAGAAGAAAAGTAATGCGCATGGAGCATTTTGAAAAATTCTAGCATTTTTGAAGAATTTTTTGATAAACAAGTCTTATTCTTCCATAAATTATTTATTTGCGAATTCTAATTACCTTCAACGTAGTAGGAAAGAATATTAATTATTCTCATTTTGTATATAACAGTAAAATATTGAAAAATTAAAAAAAACGAGGTTAAAGACCCCTTGTACCCTTAAGGTCATTTCAATATTAAACCTCATTAAATGTTATTATGGGATATAATTCAATTAGACATTTTAATCTGTTTTGTCATTCAAAATTGAGGCGTTCCCGTTGAAAAGCGGGTAAGTGCCAAATTTCAAAAAAGTATTTTCTCACTGATACAATAGTTTGTTCCAATGCTAATGGCTTAGAAAAAGAGGTAAGTGCTTAGCTCAGAACTAAACCAAACAAGTTAGGCACTTACCTTCTTATAAACACCATTAGCCTTGGAACAAACACTTGTATGAGTGAAAATATACTGTTCGGAAATTTTGGCACTTCCCCGCTTTTCAACGGGAACGCCCGAATTATCGTTTAGGAATTCTTTAGTTAAATAGTTACAAGTAAATGAATATGTGTTCGAGGTCATGGGATGTATTCCTTAAACAATTGCAGATATTTCATAGTAGGATTTAACCTAAATAATTTTTGCAAAATTCGACACTCTGTTTAGAGTCTCCTCCGTTTTTAACTTACTCACAGTTAGGATTTTAATAAATTAACAAAGAATCAATTGGATGTCAACATTCCCGGTCCATTTACTATTGTCAAACGATCCTGAACATTTCTCATGTCATTGGGATACATTAATGAGTGCATATACTTTTCTGCAGAGAATGAAGTTTAGTTGTCAACAAAAAATTCCTCGTATGACCGATAGATGGCAGCATTTTAAATTTAGAGTAAACCTGACATCTTTTTCTTGTAGAAATGAGCATACTAGGAAAAATAATCAAAAATACCTAAAATTCGGCAACGCGATACCCAGTTTTTAACGAAATTTGTTTGTTTCTTATTCTGTAACTAAGGGTATCATTTTTTTTTTCATTCTTACAATTAGGTGTTATTGTGAACCATTATTCCTATTTTGCTTCAAAATTAAATAGATTTGATAAAATATGACTGTATGACACAATAAGGAGAGAATTTGATCAAAAAGGAATCATAGTATAGATACGAAAAATATATTTACGGAAATAGGAATAGTAATCCAAAATTTCCCATTTTGTATTAAGTCTATCAATTTTTTTTTATCGTACTGACATTATAACATTGGAATAAATATACAAGATAAAAAGAACTTTTTATATACCATGTTTTTAAATTTTCTGTTGAATCATATAAACTTGACAATTGTATGCATTAATAAATACTTTTTAAAATTTTTTTGATGAATTATCCCATCAACTTGAAAGAAAATGAAGTTAATTGGAAGTTAACTTCCGTTTAACTTTTCATTCCCATCCCGGCTGATAGATGGCTGCAGCAGTTTACAAAACGAAATTAACTTAAAATAACTGAAAATGAATTTGATTCTGCATAAAGAGGGCTAAAAGTATTTAAAAAATGCATTGTAAGTAAGATTCATTCAATACTAAAAGTTTGAAATGTCTAGCTAGTCGGGAAGTTAGTTAAAAATCGATTGCAAGATTTGTACAGTACAAACACACACACAAACAAACAAGAAAGCAAGTTAATAAAAAACATGGTAAAAATAGTCATTTCTTAATACGAGACTGGCGCAAATGATTAATATGGGTGAATAAATATGATTTGAAAGAAAGGATGCTGATCATAAGCAGTTTTAATTACAAGCATTCGCTGCAGGTATAGTACAGTTTACCTCTAATATGTACTATCGCCGCCTGTAATATCGCCGATTAAAAGTTTAATAAGCAGTATTTTTACTTTGAGGTATTTCAAAGTTAAAGTCACGAAATATATTTTATGGGCGAAATTATGGTGCTGAAAAGATGTTACCTATATTTTCTCAGCAACGATATACATTTTCAATATTTCTTTGTCAATTCGCGAGCTCATGCATCTATATTCATTTACCTATAGTTAAATAATTTATTTTCGGTAAATAATCCCTGGAAACTCTAAAAATTGAATCGTATGTGCGTAGATAGCTCCTAATTCTGGCATGTTACACGGGAAAGTGCCATAAATAGGAGCGAAGAGCAAGCAGCATGCATTCAGCTACCCAGAAACTTGTATCCAGGAACATATTAAAGACGCTCTAAATATTTACTGTTTTCTACGCATGGAGGATCAATCCTTTTGCACGTACATTGTGTGTATATATAAATCGTCACGTAAATGCAAGAACCAGGTAACTCCAAAAAAATTATTTTTGAGACCTCTGGCTATTTATAGCTTGATTACATAAGAAGTGAATGCAATAACTAGAAAACTCACTTTGCTGCTAACCTAATGCCATCTGTTAGCTAGTGTAATAATTAAACAAACAGAACTACGAGTATTTTCTCACTGGAAGAAGTAAACATTTGAGATCTTTAAGAATTTGAAAAATCGAGTTACCTAGTTCTTGCAATCAGGTGAACAGACGAACACACACACACACACACACACACACATATATATATATATATATATATATATATATATATATATATACACACTCAAGAGCCAAAACATTATGACCACCCCTACATTTTGCAATGAATTCGCCTGGATGACGTGGAAGGCACGTGATCAGGTGGAAGTGGTATTTAACTGCTGCTGGAGAGTCTGAAGAATCATTCTTTCACTTACTTCTGTGTATGATGGGAAAGGCTGCGGATCTAAGCGACTTTGATAGAGGGCAGATTGTAATGGCTCGAAGGCTCGGAACAAGTATTTCCGAAACTGCACGACTCGTGGGTTGTTCGCGACCTACAGTTGTTAGTACTTATGCAAAGTGGATGAATGACGGTGAAACCAGCAGTAGACGACATGGTGTTGGACGTCCACACGCTATCAAAGAGAAAGGTCGTCTGAGACTGTCTCGTTGGTGAAGCAAAACCGGAGCCAGACAGGGGCTCAGCTGACAACCCAATACAATGCAGGGCCAAGTAGAATAGTATCGCAGCACAGTGTTCAGCCGACACTGTTGGATATGGGGCTACGCAGCAAACGTCCCACTCGTGTGCCTTTGCTGACCAAGCGTCATCGCCAACTGCGCCTGCGCTGGGCCCGGGAACATCGCGACTGGTAAATGGATCAGTGGGAGAGAGTTGCCTGGTCAGATGAATCACGGTTTGTTATTCATCACGCCGATGGCCGTGTCAGGATACGCCGTCTTCCAGGCGATCTGTTGCTCCCTCAATGTACAGTAGGTCATACACAGGCCGGTGGTGGCGGTATTATGCTTTGTGGGACGTTCTCTTGGGCGTCTCTGGGACCCGTGGTTGTGGTAGAGCAGACCATAAATGCTACAGGGTTTCTGAACATCATTGCGGACCAGTTGCACCCTTACATGGCCTCTGTTTTTCCAGCTGGAAATGGAATGTTCCAACAGGACAACGCCCCGTGTCACAAGGCTAAAATTGTGTTGGAGTGGTTCCAGGAACATGATGCTGAATTCCAGTTAATGTCCTGGCCACCTAACTCACCGGATCTCATTCCGATAGAACACATTTGGGATGTCATGGGACGGCAGCTCAGAGTTCAAAGACCACCAATTCGCAATATCTCGGATTTGCGTGACCGTTGCTTAAACATCTGGTACAATCTGTCTCCTTCCATCTACCAAGGACTTGTGGCATCCATGCCAAGGCGGGTTGAAGCTGTGTTGCGCGCCAAAGGTGGGCCAACTCGTTATTGACAGGTGGTCATAATGTTTTGGCTCTTGAGTGTATATATATGTGTGTGTGTGTGTATGTGTGTGTGTGTGTATGTGTGTCAGAGAGAGAGAGATTGTGTTTGATCATCAATTTAAATTTCACTTTTCATATACTATATTTTCACTTTTTTTCTGAATTACCCTTGTCAATTAATATATTTTCTCTTTTTATTACATTACAAACATTCTTACGCGTAACTGTCTACGTATAGTCTAAAGCAGGGATACCCAACGGGATCCGGGTATAACCAACCTTCTGGGGGTCGATGGAAATTTAAAAAGGGTCTGTCTTTTGTAGTATTCCAGGGGTCTAATGGGGGTCGTAGATACATTTTTCTGTTTTAAAATTTTATTTTAAGGTATTTTATTATTAGATAATATCCGTTTAAATATGTATAAATACAGATTTTCATAGGGCGGTGTGATCCACGCATTGAAAAATTGTTTAGTAAAATATATACTTATTATATATATAATAGCCCTTGTCTCTGTATAACACTTCCGGGCTGTACTCATCTTTCGATTGAAGCCCTCAGTAAACAAACAGCCGGTTAGGCTTAATTTCAATTTCAGATGTGGATCAGAAATTTTTCTTACCTAAAAACTAATATCTTCTCCATCAAATCATGTTTGTTCAGCCTATTTTTCTATAAATCATTCAGAACTAAAAAAATTGGATGTTTTTAGCTGTATATTTAACAGTTTTTAAAAATCTGTTTACTTTTGCGATGAATTCTGAAAGTAAATAAACTTGAATGTGAATGAATCAAGTAGCTCAAGTATTCATATCGCGTAGTGTGCTGTAAAAAACTGGATGGCAGTCTACTACTCCAATCGCATGAAAAACTAACTAAATAAAAAATAATGAAAGGGTTTGCTTTTACAAGATGTGGATTAAATGCAATATTGTTAGATAATTCGGGATATTTTTTAACTTTCATATACTTTTTCCATTATGACGTCATTATTAGTATTATGACGTCAAAATGAGGGGTTGGATGGCAGTCTACTACTCCAATCGCATGAAAAACTAACTAAATAAAAAATAATGAAAGGGTTTGCTTTTACAAGGTGTGGATTAAATGCAATATTGTTAGATAATTCGGGATATTTCTTAACTTTCATATACTTTTTCCATTATGACGTCATTATTAGTATTATGACGTCAAAATGACGGGTAACCTTCTAGTATTCGTTATGTTAGTTATTGTGACTTTACGGTGATATAACATTTCATGCCAAACTTTAAAAAAATTGTGTCTGCATCAAGCACAACCACCATATTAATTGAAATCGAACTTTTTTGCAATTGCAATCTGTGTTTCTGAAACATTGTTTCTATTTGTGAAATTAAAAATGAAAATAGTACAAAAATAATAAAACATGAACCTAATGAACCACTTTTCGTAATTTTTGTTCATATTCATAGTCAAATTGTTATCTTTAAATGTTTTATGTGCAATTATTAGTATTATAATTATGTTGTATGCAGTATATTTTAGAGAAAAATGTGAGGGGGGTCGATGTAGAAAATCATTCTTTTAAAAGGGGTTGATATAGGAAAAAGGTTGTGAACCCCTGATCTAAATGCTGGGCCGCACAGAAAGCGAAGGCGGTAAGTGATTTAGCGGTTGTCGTGACGGTCTGCGATATGGGGACGTCACGTAGGACGCGAAAACCTTTGTGTGAGCGGTCCAGGATGGTCTTTTTCTTCTACATATTTTTATGAGCATTTGTCGAAACAGGATTAACAAATCGAAGGTCGTCCATTGCTGCAGTTCTAATTCACTAATTAATATTTTACCGATTACTTTCACAGAATTAACAACACAGCATTAAATTAAATGTAATTTAATTTAATTTTCATTTTTTTAAATTAAACTAATTACAATAAAACGATACTTTTTAAAAACACTTTTAATGTTCGTGTAAAATGTCAAACAAATGCGTGTATTTATGTGCAGTTTCTGTAAAGATTTCCGTTTGATCACTCATTTTAACGGAAGGCGGTAAGGGCGGTCACACGAGAAATCTGTAAAATTGTATAATCGGATCTGTCGTCGTCGCGGCGAAGGCTGGTGGGAGACTGTAGACAGCGCTCTGTCTGACAGGGATGATGCAACATAGCGTAAAACAGCTAGACTGCTCGCCTACCGTGACAGACCGCTTTATATGTAGCCGAGCCTTCAGTGTTTACCGTATAATTTTAGTTTTTCACGCATGTTCAACTATTAATTTAGCATACCTCTATGATTTAATATATATATATATATATATATATATACATATATATATATATATATATGCATTCTTTATATACTTCTGTCTCACCATACTGTAAGCCATTTCAAAATCTGTAAATTTGTATGAAAACGGTACGTTTAGGGTTCGATGTTCCGCCCAAATTAAATGACAAATTTTATACCGTTGTTTGAATCTTGAATTGGAGGTATTGAACTACATAAATTTTCTTGGATTGTATTTCATGTTTTGTGCACCGTTAGGCTAGACCAGGGGTTTCCACCCTTTTTCCAACATCGATCCCCTCACATTTTCTCTTTAATATACAGCATACAACATAATTTTTATACTAATAATTGCACATAAAACACTTAAAGATGACAATTTGACTAAGAATATAAACAAAAGATTATAAAGATTGGTTTATTAGGTTTTTGTTTTATTATTTTTGTGCTATTTTCATTTTTCATTTCCTAATATAATCAAGATTTCAGAAACACAGATTGAAATTGCACAAACATCCCCAAGAGAAAAACGAAACTGCTTCTGATTGTTTGCACCGGGAAGACCCATATGATGTTTAAGATCTAGTGGATTTCCTCAGTTCTGCCTAGTGTTGGTACACAAATAAAAGCCGACGGCGGCATTCGAGGCATATACAAAAGCGCCATGACATTCGACTTTAGAGGGGTGGATCACTCCACCCTATGCAAATCTATATTTATACATATTAAAGCGGATAATATTATCTATAATTTACATTCCTAAAAAATTAAATTAAATTTTAAAACACAAAAATTTATCATAGACCCCCAATAGACCCCTGGAATACTATAGACCCTTTTTTAAACTTCCGTCAACCACCAAAGGTTCCACCTGGACCCCGTTGGGAATCCCTGTGCTAGACGATGGCTGAATGGTTGGAGATAGCTTCCGGTTCTAGAGTCTAAGGGTTCGAGTCATGTTGTTGACAGGAAATGTTTGTAGTCGTTCGGAATCTCCCTCAAAGACGGCGACTGACTTGTAACGTAACATTGTAATGTAATGCAAATGGCGAGCATTACATACAGATATGTGTCTTTGCCTATCTTCCTTTTCATTGCTCGGATCGTAAGGTGCTCCAGTCAGTTCAGTGTGACCTGCACGGACTTGTAATGTAAGGATCAAAGGGATTCACGTAAAAACTGACAGTCTTGTAGAGCACGGTTGCTCGAGCGATTTTGCTCGTCGATCGGTTTCCGATACTAACTACTGAATACTATCTTATATTACAACGTTTTGTTAGAAGTCAGTCGCCAACTTAAATTCCATGTCGTAGTATAATTAACTCTTGTGAAGAAAAAGATAACATTTCACTCTCAGTCAACTAACCAACTATGATGTAGGTTTCGTAAGCAACGATTCTATCCCAAAATGAAAGAGTAAATTTATCACTTATATATCAGAAATTTTGGCAAGTACAAAATTGTAGGAAATCTTCGCTCAAGCAGGACTATCTCCTTCTAGTTCATTCCCCGTGGGATGATTATAAATCAGTTATAGCAATTTTTCCGTAAATAGAAATATTGCGGAAAACAAATTACCTAAACCTCGGTATCCCTAGATATTTAATACCATATTTTCATTTAATTATCGAAAATACATTATGAACTACATAACGTTTCTGTTTTAGTTTTCCTTCTCTTTTCTTTAAAATATTTGCTTCAAGTCTCTGGCTGGTCTCTAATTTTATGTTATTTTTTTTCTTTAGGTATAACACTGAAAAACATTAAAACACTAATCCATTAACTAATCATTGTAAGCAAAATTCAATTTCTTATTTCTTTTCTTTTTGCACTCCTAAAACACTAATACGTTCAAGATTGATAAAATACAGAAATCCAAATTTTACACTTACACCAAAATATCCGTTTAATTTAACTTCTAGAATATATATTTCCTTAAATCCACATTTATTATGTATAGGATAGGATATCTTGCAAATATATGAAGCTAGACAAGTATAATTTAAAAAGAAAAATCTGAGAGAATCTGAATTAACTATATTTGAGAAACTATAGTGTCAAACTTGTCAAACAATTCAAAGTTGTCATTTTGGCTCGTGTGAGTTAACTCCTGAATTTAACTCTACTCTATTTGATCCGCCCTTTATGAATTTAATTTCATTGCGAGGGAAGATATTCATAACTAGACAGTCTCCTTACATCATCCGCCTGTTTCGAGACCCGTACTTGAAAATTCGTCATAGGACTGTTTTTACCAGTTGACAGGGAACTGGTGTGTAACTTAAGCCGGGTTGCCATTATAAATTCGTTAAATCGATAGTTTAGGATTGTGAATTGTAAAGGGAAAAGAAATCGGCTTGGTGGTATACGAGTAAGTCGTTCACCCCGAGTAAGTCGTTAGTCCGAGTAAGTCGTTAATGGGTCCTTGCTGAGCAGATTGCTGGGGGAACGAGTTAACTCCAATTAAATATGCCGTATAAGCTTATCGCTGTGGTCGGCGGAACCTTTAGAATTTTACCAGTTGAACTCTTCATAAGTACACTACTAAAATTATAGAAGATTAGTCGAGTATTGCAAATCTAATTACTTCAAGTATGTATATAAATAAATTTGCAATGAACACATTTTAATAGTAATTTCATTTCTTGGAGGAGCACACAATTTTTTCTGCGGTCTTATATTTAAGAATTCTCTAATGCATCAGGCTCATGCATTGAAGACATCGCTCAACACACTGCGAGAGTAAGTTGGCTACTTTTCTATGGGAGCACCCAATAGTTCAATATGGCTAAAGGGAAATTCGAAACCAGGCCATCGTGTCAGTGGTTTTGGACGACAACCCTCATACAAATTATAATATATATATATATATATATATATATATATATATATATATATATATATATATATATGTGTGTGTGTGTGTGTGTGTGTGTGTGTGTGTGTGTGTGTGTGTGTGTGTGTTAAGCATTAACTGAGAATATACAGTGGGGCTTCGAAATAACAAAATTCTAACGTTTAAAGCAATGATATTTCAGAGTAAATCAGATTACACGCGTGTATGAATGAATGGACAATAAGAGTTATTAATAGAGTGGGATGGCCTTGGGGAGAATCAAGAAAGAGAATCGCAGGCATTCATTGAGTGGGGAGTTGTTTTGGAGTTCAGACTAAGTTTCGCATGAAAAATTTTTTGTAAAGTCAGCAAAAGATGCTTCTTGGACATTCGGCAGTCGTCAGTGAGCATGCGCGACAAGTTTAGACGCCTTGGGGAACAATAGAATTTCGGCAGAGCGTTTTTGATTTTCGGTTTGGGCGGAGCGCGTCAGAGGTGAGAGATCGGAACAATGGCACGGATTGAAACGGGTTAATTAATAGTTATTGAATAAAGGATTTAGATGTAAACTAATTGTCTTTAATTCCACAGGCCTGCGATGTTACTGATTGCATATTTTTAGAGTAAGTATTAGGGGAACGAGTAAGAGGGAGTACGAGAATTAAAGCTCGTCATATACATATATATATATATATATATGTAATGAAATAAGATCAGATTACAGATATATTAGAAAAATTAATTTATTTCCGAGTGGCTAAACAGACATCTTATCTAATGGAAAGCCAACACCCGAGTGATTCCCGAGGTTTGCGTATAGAGGTATCTGCGGTTGAAGAATTTGCTGACCAAAGATGTTTTTTGCAAGCTGCATCAGTTGTGCAGGACGATTGCCTTATTTGGGCATAGGAAACTGTGGCTTTCCCAGGGATTGCTGATGCTATGAAAAATATTCCTGGGTTCTTGAATTTGGTAATGCCATCTTAAGAATGGGAAGGAGAGAACATTTACAGGGGTCAACTTAAATTTTATATCTTTCATATCCCCCCATTTTAAAAACGTTGTCTACCCGGGTGGAGGCTCTCATACATAACATAAAAAAATAAACTACAAAATTTTACAATTATACAGAATATAACAAAAGATTACAAAAATATCTGGCAAACTCCACAATGGTTCCTCCAGATAGCAGGTCCATGCGGTTTCCCTACTATCCTTCATCTTATTTGCTTCGTATGCACTTAACCATAATTACAGTATAAGTTCAAAATTAAGACTTGTATTCGAAATATAAGACGATAACATAAATTCTAGGGCTACATGACATATTATCTTGATATATTTGATATGAATAAAACACAATATAAACATTTACACTACCTGGAAACTACCTCTTAACATTGTATAACGAAGCATTCAACATTCATTGTAATGTATGTTGAAGACGATAACATAAATTCTAGGGCTACATGACATTATCTTGATATATTTGATATGAATAAAACACAATATAAACATTTACACTACCTGGAAACTACCTCTTAACATTGTACACATATTGTATTATTAGTTCTCAAATTATATTATATTAATACTGACATTGTTTGTATCACTATCAAAATTCACTCTATTATATTATTTAACTTCCTTGGGTACTCTTATATTCATTACAATTCTCTATTCGTGCAAAATTACAATATTATAAATTTTTACATTCATTTCATATCAATATCTCTTCTTTTTCTTCGAAGTACTGTTACATTAATAAAACAACTTCGTTACATCAAAATTCGTTTCAATAGCAATACACATTTTATACCTTAAACATACCTTACTTCTGACAAACAAATCACATTTCTTTCAAACAACCGTGTATACTCACGTTTGCTGAGGAATGCTGACTATGAAGTTGGAAAGGAGGCTAAAACAAATTCCTCCCGCCACTTCAAAAGAAAATTTTTGGGGATGAACAATTGTAGGTAGATGGATTCAGTTTCTCAACCGTAGTTGCTCTCAAAGAAAACCCCCAAAAACCAAAAATAAAATTTTGCCGAATGAAAAAAAAAGTTTCGAGTTGTGTGGCCATCACAACCCGACAATTTTTTGAAAAAAAATATAGAAAAATAAAAACAAAACAAGAACAACTCAACTGAGAAAAATAATGCATCATGACATTAAATTAAATATTATAAAATTAAAAATTCACCTTAATAATTATAAAATTGATTTGTTATATTATTCTGAAAGTGTTACTTCAATTACAGCATAGAATTTAGATACCTGTCAAGTTTTTTAACAATATATAAGATCATAAATTAAACAACTCAAAATAACTTGTTATAACTTCTTAATTAAGTAAATGGACATCAGCTTCATATTAGGTAATATTCAAAAACATTGTGTGCTTTAACATCGTCACTAGTTTCACTTCAAAATAGTCAAATTCTAAAAGTATTGGTACCTATCATGACATAAGTGACAAACCTGGAGGTGAAATGGGCTATCCTCTGTGATGTCTAACGTGAAAGATTGTCAGTGATCACGAGGGTGCCTTGGTGCAAAGACAGAAAGAGGCTCATCTCTCTGGGGGAGGAACTACCCCTTGTGCTAGCAAAAGGGTTCTCCGGTGTCAACAAAAATAATATAACTCAGATCATCAACACACTTGACAAAATTAGGGGTAACCTGTGACATGTCATGTTAGCCCTAACATTGACAAAATTTTTCTTTAACTTAAGCACATCAACATTCCTTTTAATAAATATTCTTTTGAAATAATTCAGATGGTAATTTGTGGAAGGCAAACTAGCATCAAAAGTTCTCTAAATAAATATAATTAACTACGAAATTTAGGTAGGTATCTAAATCCATCAAAGTTAGGTTATCTTCATCATGTGTCAACAATGTTCATTACAATATCAGTTATTAACATATCAAAAATATAAAAAACACCTATAATACTCAAATGTAATGTAGAAATCCACATCTGTTCCAGAAATTTTTCTCAAAATAATACTACAACTATACAATTGCTTATGAGATCCACATTAATAAGTACACACAGAAGTAGCTCAAAAAGAGAGTTTAAACTATTTTTTTTTTAAACAACACACAAAGTTTAACCACATAAGTGGAGTCAAAGGGTGTTAGGTACCCAACAAAACAAAAAGGAAACGTATCTCTGACATTCACATTATTATCACCATTATTATTATCACTATTATTATTTTCCTTTAAATCAAAAACACATCATAAAATACAAGAGAAAAAGTATTTGTTTTTAAATGTATGGAATCAAAATTTATCACCCTTCAAATTTCTTTACAATCTTCCAAACAACTTCCTTTCCTTCTCATTATTATTCATGTACTTTTCATAATCATTCAATAATCAGCTAAAAACTCTAACCAATGTGTGAATTGAAAGAAGCATGTAAAACTGCTCATGCTTGTTCAAAACTTATAAATCCTTCTCTTAATTGATAAAATATGTAATAATCCTCACACTTTTTCCAATATATTCAAACATTTCTCTCTTTATACTTTTTTTTCTATTTATTTATTCTCTATTCTTTCTATTTTGAGAAATTTCTGGAGTGGGCGAACATTTATTAGCAGACGGTTGTGACAAATCATCCGTGGCTTATTATGGTACCCTAGCAGCTATTAGAAGGACGCTCCGTTTATATGACAAACTACGCCTTGAATCTCTACTTTTACACCAGAAAATCTCCTATAGTACTTATATTCCTGACTAACCTTCAACATAATATAATCACGAGGATTCAAAACCATAATTTTAATACTTCAATATGATAAAACAAATTTTTAACTCTTATAATTTCTAAAATATTTTATAAAGATGAGAAAATATTCATGTGGATAATTTAAAGACTCAAATGCATAAAACATTGATTAAAACATGGAAGAGAAACGAAGAAAGAACATACATCATACAAAATGAAAGAAAGCAAATTTAACTTTTACACGACTTATTTTTACAGAGGCTCTGAGAAATTATATTTATTTATCACTCATTATTGAGGCGAGAAAGGAAAAAGGAAAACATTATAAAATTGAAAAACAAGTACAATTCCGTAAACACCCGATTCGTCTGAGCGGCGGATGGCTAAAAGATATTTATTGCTGTGTAACATAACCTTCAACTATGTGTATACACGACCGCGCACGCTGGCTCTCGACCCATGTTTATAGTAGGAATGACCTACTTTACTCCGTATTTTACTAGATTTAAAACTGAATGTGAGAAACAGATACTTAAAAGAACGATCTGCAAAGAACGATCTTGGCTAGTTTAAAAAGAATAAAAATGTTAAATTTCTGAACAAAAGTATGATTAAATTTACGTTTGTAATTGATTTAGCTAACCCTTTTTAGTATCAACATATTTTAAAACATTAATTATAATTTCACAAACATAACTTACACACTTTCATAAAATTTTATCATTATAACTTTTACTTAAGGATAATCAATTAATCATAAAAACAGATATGTGAAAAGTTATGCAATTTTATAGACAATTCGTCTTACCTTTAAGAGTCCCAATTTAAATATTTATTATTTATTTATTTATTTTAATAATATTTTTCTTCGGCATAACATTTAATTTTATGGAAATATGCCACCAATGGTTACATAACTTCAAATCCAAACGTTCGTAGGGGAAGGAGTGGGAAAAAGTCTGATCCGGAACAAGCTGTTGACGCAGGAGCAAACATTTTTCTTCTGGTTGCAGCACAACAAGGGCAATGATGAACACGAATCGTATCGCGAAAAGCACATTGCACAACATAATTTAGTAGCAGAATTTCACAATTGGAGTAATTCAAAACAAACTGCGGCGTTGTGGGCAGGTGAAGAAAACGGAACAATTTTATGCTGTAATAAGTGACACATAGAAAAAAGGAGAGCCGCGTAAACAGTGACTTGAGCACTCATATTGAAAAAAGGATGATCCGTTGAGGTGAAAACGTAGACATCACATAAATTTCTTGTACGTAATATTACCATTTGAAGATTCTAAAAAATCTTTTGAAATTATTGTATAACACTCGAAATCCAGCGGGGTTAACACAAATAACATGATGAAGAAACTGCACAGATTTTCAGGACTGGAGCGCATGACGTTGCACAAATATCCTTTCATTTTTTAGGATAGACACTTAAAATTTTCTTTTATGGAAGATACAATACGTTGCATGCGTAAATTTTTCTTCGTAACACAATTATAATTAATCATTCGAAAATCGTAGGGCACCCCGGACAAGAATAACATCCTGCCGGCTATTAATTCTGTAATGAAATAAGATCAGATTACAGAAATATTAGAAAAATAAATTTATTTCCGAGTGGCTAAACAGACATCTTATCTAATGGAAAGCCAACACCCGAGTGATTCCCGGGGTTTGCGTATAGAGGTATCTGCGGTTGAAGAATTTGCTGACCAAAGATGTTTCTTGCAAGCTGCATCAGTTGTGACAGGATGATCGCCTTATTTGGGCATAGAAAAGTGTGGCTTGCCCAGGGATTGCTGACGCTATGAAAAATATTCCTGGGTTCTTGAAAACAGAATTTGGTAATGCCATCTTAAGCATGGGAAGGAGAGAACATTTACAGGGGTCAACTTAAATTTTATATCTTTCATATATATATATATATATATATATATATATATATATATATAGAGAGAGAGAGAGAGAGAGAGAGATGGAAGTTCTCCAGTAAACACTCAGAATGATATTCCGAAACAGAAGAACGGTGATTTACGGTTGGCGGTGGCATCATTGATAGACAGTGTTAAAGGTATAGAATTAATGGATAGCGGGGCATTATTATGTGTGTGTACGTACGCATTAACATTCTATTGCACAGTGTATAGTGTATGTCATTTCGAAATTTCATGGATTTCCAAAGTCTCAGGATGTTTCAGTACACAATAATTTGTGGTGCCATATGATATGTACATTATTGAATTTAGCCTAATTTTCAGTTAGACTTTATTGTTTAGCTGATAGAAGGGTAAATTTAATTTTACTTTATGGTTGCCAAATTATCATAAACAAACTGTGTGGTTAATTATATAATACGTGTTTAAACTGACGCACTATGAGCGTATATTGAAAGAGAGTGTGATTTCTAACTATCACTGTCATCCTTAGTAACTAGAAAGAAAACTGTAAAAAGAGCGTAACGTCAACAGGGGCTATCTTAACAATTAATTTTCTGATTTATATACATCTATACTTAATTATTGATAAACATACGATTATTCACAGATAAAACCTCGTTTTCATTGAAAAATATTTTTAAATTTCGATATCTACTTCAATATGTTTCAATAACGATTTAAGATACATTGGAATTTTCATGAGAAAAATTAATTAAGACAGTGTTTTGTGGTGTTATTCTCTTTCTAAAATGCATATTTTGAATTTCTCGATCAATAATTTTAACACTGGAATCTAAATGTAGCTAGTGCATTAAAGAGACTAACATTCTTTATTTACATACTTTACCTTTCTCAAGAAAGAACTCTAAATATTTTTTAAAGAAGCCAACTCGAAATATTTGTGATTTAAAAGAAGACAAAGAAACAAATACAGAATTATTTAAGGATAAAATATTGTGTAAGGAAGTATTAAGTTAGATGTTAAATTTTAATTAAATTCTTCTTCAAAAATACAAGCATAAATTTCTTAGGTTTATATTTATTGTTAAAACCAAATCTCATCTGAAATGTAGGTTTTTAACGTTACTTTTCCTCTACTGAAAAATTAATCTTTGTTTTTCAGTGCATCTTAAAATTTTGGCCCTGTCTTTTATCACTACATCGAAAGATAGATTAAAGGGATAAGTAAAGATTTTAAATGCTCAAGTAATTCTTTTAAATATTCCCATAATTTCTTTTAAATTTATGCTATTAAATATTAGGACTTACATGCATCGATTAATATTTCAGTTTCTTTTTTTCCTAAACACAAGCTTCGTTTACAAACATTACCCTTGTTGGGTGACAATCACACCTGATGCTCCGTGTTTTGTGGAAGAACAATTATTATTAATGTCTACTTTATTATGGGAACACCCAATGGGTGGCTTAGAGGGAATTCGAAACCAGGACAATGGCTTAGGACGATAACCCTCATGCTAAATGTTATTTATCTCTCTCTCTCTCTCTCTGTATATATATATATATATATATATATATATATATATATATATATATAAAATTGATATATATATATAATGTAATCTTTGGCATTATGGCAGATGTTGATATGTCATTTTTTCATGTTTTTGGCAAATTAAAGAAGTAACTTCTGTTGTGAAATATAAAATCGCTTAATTAAGTCTTTCAATCCAAATATTCTTTAGTTAATACTCATATTCAACCTCAAGCACATGGCTGGTATTCAATGAAAATTTTCAATGAGACAAAAATTTTAGAGGAAGGATTGAGAAAAAAATCTTTTATACGTAATAGCATTTGCCAATACGAATAACTTAGCATTATTTAATAATTCCACATATCAGCTTTTGCCACATTAAAGAACCAATTTTAAGTGTGACATATCAACTTAAAACATAAAATTGAATTTTTAGAACATATTAACGTCTGCCATAACGCCACAGATATATTTGTCTGGGTGCGCATATATATATGTGTGTGTGTGTGTGATAATATTACTAACTACCTATAATCGCCTGTACTGAAGGAATGGGAACAGCACTATAGTTTGTGCTGAAGAATGAAGTTGTACCTTAGTGTGTAGATATAAAATAGGAACGGCTCCATTTTCTAAAGTAGAAATGCGGCATCTTTTCTCTAATGAAGAAATGATTCTCTGATGAAGGAAATAATGTCTATCTCTATATAGTAGAATTACACCTTAGTTAGTAGTAGGAAAAGGAAGCGGCACGGCACTAAGTCTATCTCGATGACGAACTGTTCGTACGGGAAGAATATGGCCGAAAATATATGTCAAAGAAGAAACCGATGAACTCAGTCAAGAAAGCTCGTGAAGCTAGGAACAAGCAAAAATTACTTCGATGATGATAACCGCTTTTCAATAAAACGTGATGTAGGATTTAGAAGCCTAACTAGCTTCAGTAGATATGTTGGCCGGTAACGTCGTTGAATAGTGGCATTAGCATGATGTGACCACAATACCCTCAGGCGGCGCCATCGTCTTCTGCAATCCGGGAACCAAATTCACACACAAAAAAAAGGAAGCGAGCCAATTATTAGGTCGAAGCGTTATTTATTGAAGTTCACTTCGGAATCTTTGATCGTTAAGTACAAATACATAAAGAAAACGACCAGGATGGTTCATAAAAATCATACATCGAAAATGGTATAGCCAGAATTAGGCAAGAAGGGCCAGATTCTGGAGCGGCTTCTAAAAGCCACGACCTTTATATATAGCAAAAACTCGTGGTCTCTCCAAATATGTCTCAGAGTGTAAGTAAGTGCATCTGCATATATGCGTATTCAAGTTCTTCTCAGACAGGAGTATATGGAGCGGGGGATACACGAAAGTTGTGTGCTAGGAGGCCAAGCGTCGTAGCGTACGTAGTGTGAAGGCAAAACGCGTATTAAGTTAAAAGGGCGATAACGGGCGAAAAGTTGCAACCATCAGCTTATGACGTAAAGGCTCGACAGGTTTAAAAAGCGGTGATTGGCTGAGCAGGTGAGACCTGGCGACTTTTGAAATTCACAAACATTTGGCGATTTATCGCCAAAGCGGTTTTCTCAAAAGCTGCACAGAATCAATTGACGGTATTGCCTTTGGGAGCAAGAGAAATGGCTTCTATTATGGAAACGTCACCTTGAGCGCCGTGACAATGAGTAACTGCTTTCGAAAGGGGTTTTGATAGATGGTACGCTATTTGTTAGCCCGTAAACCGGAAACCGTACTTTAAAGAAATTCTTGCAACAAGAGAACCGTATCTTGGGAATAATAAAAAACCGTAAAGATTTCTTCAACAAAATCGAGTTGATTCTATTTATGCACTGGTGTGCATGAATGAGCAAAGATGTTGTTAAAGTAGACCACCCTGAATTCCAACGGGGCTTAGAAACACACCTGTTAACGTGAAATATTGCTTGACAGAGTGACTGAATTAAAGTATTTCCTGATATTAAATAAATTCTAGATTAAATTGGGGCAAAATTAGCACACATTAACTGTAGCGTTAAATTCCACGCTACAGATTCTCCCCCCTGTCCAAGGAAGAAAATGAATTTGACAAGGACCACTTCTTAATGTGGCAAGTAAAGGTATCAAATATTCATGGTATAACACAATTGTTTATAAATTATTATAATGCACAAAATTATCATTTAAAGTCATATACATGTGATCACACAAAAAATAGTACACAAAAGTAAAAGTAGAGTATAGTACACAAAAAATAGTACACAAAAGTAGAGGTAGAATATGTGCTGTAGATAATAAGATATCTGTATACATATGCATTGTAGATTGGGACTTGTACATTTAATGGTTTTTACATATCTTAATTTCATATCAATATCAACAAACAGTGATACACTCATATAATTTGTATATCATACACTTATGTTTCCAGACATTTTGCTGAAACTTTAGTTGTTGATAGCTTATTCATTCATAAAAGGTAATTATTAAATTGTATGCATCATATTGCTAGATATAGAGTTGCTAACACAAAATTAATACTCGTAACTAGACTGAAAAAGGTTTCCCCGAAACAAACTAATGATCGTAAGCATTGTCAACTTAATCTACCAGAGATATGGGAACTCAAATCTTTGATAGGTACTTGATTAACAAAAAAGGAAAACCTTGCTACACACAGAAGCTGCGTTTACATGGACAACAATAATACCCGGGATTTACCCGCTAATAGGGAAAACCTTCGAAGCCCGTTTACATGGGACCACATTTTCACCCTGCTTTTACCCGTCTTACCGGAAGTAAAGGCCGTCACATGATTCGGCGGGAGTGATCCTCATACACCATCATTCCTTGTAAATCACGTTATGGGTTCGATCCCAGCCGGTGTCATACTTTTCCAAATTCACTGTATTGCTATTTTTAGCTTTCCATCTTCGAACTCCGCATTTATCTCGTTACGAAGTGTATGGTCCTGTTGAAGGCCTTTTTTTCCCAATTGCTGTTCTTTTGACCTCGTATTCTTAAATTTTAAAAATAACAACAACAAAAAAATCATAAAACTTTAAAAATCCAAAAAGATTGAAAAACTTACAAAAATATTTTTTGTATTCTTATGATATCTGCTTTTCTGGGCCTCTTAATATTATTACTTTTTTGTTTTCCGTGGATTATTAGTCTTATCTAATTTTTCTTCTAAATTTTCTTAACTTGTAAGTCTATATTTTTTCTGTTAAAATTAACTTTTTTGTTTTAATTTAACTGTACTATTAATTATTTTTCTTTTACCCGCGTTATTCTTACCTTAATATTTTAATTCATTACTTAAAATTTTAACTACTGAGCACTCCCACCTTGATTACATATATCTTGCTTACAGGAGATAAAGTCGACACGACCAATGCACTCCTCTTCTAAAACACAATTACGTCTGCGTCTATTTGTTATTTAAATGCAGCATATGTCAGTCGCTGTTGATAATTATAGAATGTTTACGATTGTTTACTGTTGTTTTTAAAAATAAATTTAGAAAATAGATAGGAAAAAAGGAACATAAGAACTAGAAGATTGATGCGGATATTAGATATAATCGTACGATCTATGGCTTCATCGCTAAATTTAGTTTTTCCACAACAAAGAATGTGGGCAAAATTACGAAGCTCTGTTTGGTGGGAAGAAATTATTTTAAATTCCTGAAGTAATAAAGACTGGAAAGAAAATTCTCCAATCGATAGGTGAATTTTTTTTAAATTATAAGATTAATTGTAAGATACTTATTGTTTTAATAAATTCTTTTATAAAATCAAAATGTAATTTTGATTTCAATTTTGTTTCAGTAATTTTTAGTCATGTATAAATAAAAAAATCATAAATAGATATAAATAAATTTTTATCTGTGAATTATAAAATAATTAATTTATAAATAAATTTTAATGTTACGTTTAATTATTGATTATACTTATTAAATTTATTAATTTTACCATAACACTTTAAATGAAAATGCTACTGAAATTTTATTGAAATGAAATTTTATTTCTTATTTTACATACCAGATGGCAGTACCATTCTATTTATAATGTAATTGGGGATGGTTCAGATCAAGAAATAAATGAAATCCTCCGGAAAAAAATAGCCACTTTTCTACTGTTTTCTTGAAAATTATGCGATCGTTAAGGGGTTCCAGATCCTTCCATCGATCATTTAGCTGCATTTTCATGGATTCACACAAGTTCAAATCCGCCATGTTATTTACTCCCAGCTTCGAAATGCATCATGGGTAATTAGCGGGTTTTATCCTGGGTCGAAGCAGGGTCGAAAATCCACCCTGCATTTTTCCCTATCGTAGGGAAAAAGTAAGAAACGACCCTGCTTTTACCCGGGTTTTTGGCACATGCAAACGGCACTAGAGTGACTAACACAAAGTTAATGCTCGTAACTTAACTAAAAGAGTTTCCACGACACAAACTAATGATTCTAAGAATTGTCAACTTAATCTACCAGAGATATGGGAACTCAAATCTTGTAAGGTACTTGATTAATCAAATAAAATAATTCCACAAAGCGTAATACTAAAAATGTCACTCAAAAAAATTGCTATATGGCTAATATGCTCATAGCTAAAATATAAATAAATAAACATAAACCTAATGTTGTTTATGCGCATGCTTAAAAAGTGTGAGCCAAAAAATTAATTAGATGCATAAAATATAACCTCAATCTGTCAAAGTTTCATGAACAGTTGGGTTCAAAACAATAAAATAAATTCAAAATGAGTGAATATAGCAAAATAGTTTGTAGTCCCTTCGTTATTTATATCTACATGCTATCAAATTGCAAAGTATAAGAAAAATGTACATAAAATTCTCATTACACAAAATTATCATTCGATTAAATAGTAGTTACTATTCTGTCAAAAATAAGAGATTTGCGAATATTATCTGGCTAACACCATATACACTAATAAAAATATACCAATGAAATATTTATCAATAACATATTTATCGATGCCTTAAAAGTCAACATTAAAGTTTATCAATACCAATATCAATGTTTATGTACTCTACCAAAATTAACATGTTAATGTCTACCTATCAAAGTAAATTGTCATTGCCTAACTGTAAATGCATAACTTTAATGTTTTGGTGCGCTTTGCGGGAGACGCTGGACTGGCTCGAAGCGAGTAAGATGTGTTGCTTTACTGTTTAATAAATTAGTTTGTTCCTGAAGCTGATTTTATTATTTTCCGGCCACAATGTAAGCTACATTTTCATGAGATGTCCATCCGGACATTTCATATATATATATATATATATATATATATATATATATATATATATATATATATATATATATATATATATATATATATATATATATATATATATATATATATATATATATATATATATATATATATATATATATATATATATATATATAGAGAGAGAGAGAGAGAGATACATATAGATATAAATAGATAGATTGATTGATAGATAGATAGATAAAGAATTCCTCTGGCAGACACTTATAGAGTTTTCTGGAAACAGAACAATGGAAATTCACGGTTGGTGGTGCTTTTTTGGTTAAAGAGTTGTATTCAGACTTCAGCATCAAATCCAGTTAAACAGTCCAATTGATGTGAGTAATGCTTTTATTAATTTGTACACATTATGGTTATTTAATTCGTCAACATATTATTTAAAATATAAAATATTGGAAAATATTTACATATTTACAAAGAACAGAGAAAATGGATAATGGCGTCCGGTTCAATCCATATTCAATATTCTAAGTGACACGAAATTCAACCTTCACAGCAGAACGAAAGAAAGTTAGTTTGAAAATAAGTTATCGTTTCAGAGATAGTATGAAAGTGTGATAGCTCCTTTGGGGGAAGAAAAGAATTACAGTAGTATGAAATCTATCAGATGCTTATGATATGCTGTAAGGATTTCAAAACTTATCTAGGTTCTGACATCAGAGGAGCGCATAGCAGATTCTCAGAGAACGTATGAAAGTGTGATCGCTCCTTTGGTGGAAGGTAGGAATTTCAGAACAATGAAATCATCCAATTGATTATTATATGATGTAAGAACTTATCTAGGTTCTGACATGAGAAGAGCACGTAGCAGATTCTCAGAGAACGTATGAAAGTTATCGCTCCTTTGGTGGAAGATAGGAATTTCAGAACAATGAAATCATCCAATTGATTATTATATGCTGTAAGAACTTATCTAGGTTCTGACATCAGAAGAGCGCGTAGTAATTTCTCAGAGAACGTATGAAAGTGATCGCTCCTTTGGTGGAAGATAGGAATTTCAGAACAATGAAATCATCCAATTGATTAATATATGCTGTAAGAACTTATCTAGGTTCTGACATGAGAAGAGCGCGTAGCAAATTCTCAGAGAACGTATGAAAGTGTGATCGCTCCTTTGGTGGAAGATAGGAATTTCAGAACAATGAAATCATCCAGTTGATTATTATATGCTGTAAGGATTTCAAAACTTATATAGGATCTGACATGCAACGAGCGTGTTGCAGAATAATTTTGCATTCGCTAACTATTTTCGGTTTAATATGGAAATCAGAGTATCTAATAATTATATACTTTATAATTATTATAAAATCTAATTTACTAATGCGGACGAAATATATCTCCGCAATACTGGTTCAGAAAAATTGATTGATTGCAAAATTAATTGATAATTTTGCATTCGCTAACAATTTTCTGTTTAATATGGAAATCAGAGTATATAATAATTATATACTGTATAATTATTATAAAATCTAATTTACTAATACGGACAAAGTATATCTCCGCAAGACTGGTTCAACAAAATTGATTCACTGAACTGTTGCCGACATTGGCAAGAACAGCTAAATCTGTTATTGGTTTTTAATATCAATGGCAGCTCGGCGAAGCAGAAGTTTGCAAAATGTAGAAGATGATCTTCCAAAGCCACGATCACCTGGAGACCGCCAAACAGAGCTCTCGTAGAAGTCCTCCTCATTTCTTCTGAATTCTTATTGCGTCTAATAAGAATGCAAACAACATTCCCATGCACCTACATTTAAAAGAAAGTTTCTTTATCATTTCAATTTTTAATAAATGAAAATATGTTTTTTTCAATTTTCAGATACTTAAGCAGAAATTCTCAACAAAACTGATTTATAAACTATGTTGCTGTTGTTGCTTATGCCTTATATAAACTATTCAAACTGCAATCTAGTAAATTTAAATTAATTTTTTTCAATTTATTTTTCAGTTTGCAGTGTACAAGGGACAAAGTTTTAAAAAATCATGTATATGTCAGAAATATTTATAAATTTCTAAATTACGGGAATAATTTAATTAAGATTAATTTTACACTCCTTGCAGTATTATTCATTGTCCTCTAATCGGAAATAAACAAAAGTCTTTAATAAATAAAAACACAATTATATACTCAAGAAAATATCTTTTATGGATTGTTGTTTTATACTATAAGCTAGATTTAAATGAATTATAAGCTTGCAATTGAATAACTTTAGGAAACCTGATTTAATATCAGAAATTCTATAAAAAAATTGTGGGTTAAATTTTAAAATATGTTATATGCAAGCCAATATGTTTATTTTTTAATGGAAAACAAAAGAAGTGTTTACCTCTTGTTCTCCTTCAAGTAACACATTAGAAACTGGCGAATAGAAACCAAATGGACCATCATAATCTGCCAATCTACAGATATTACTTCTATAGATGAATTCCTGAAAGAAAAGCAATGGGGTTTTATTTTCATGTAAGGAAGTTCTCAGTGGGTTTGTAATAATGGTATGAGGGGAATGAATATATCGAAGAAATTCTTTCAACTGTCATATATGTAAAAGTGATACTTCTTCCATGTTTTTCCTTTTGAGTTTGGGAAGTACACGGAATTTAGTAATAGCAACTTATCTGTAAAGCTGTCATCAAAGTTTAATCTATTGGCATCTCAGGTACCTAGTGTACCGATCAGGACACCATGGATTTAAGTTTGAATATATAGAAAGTACATGACACTAAAGAAAGAAAATTAATAGGTATATGTCTATTGAAGACACAGGTACAGATTGTCCCACTTTAATTAATTTTCAAAATCAAAGATGGAGCTAAGTGGTCAAAACTCGATGTTTATTCGGTATTTCAACGTTATAATTTGGAGTTCCTTCATTTCGTTTGAAGTCTGTTTAAGGATCGAACTAGGGAATAACAAATTTGAAATCTGTGTATTTTACTGGAGAAAGAATCTTCTTTGTTATGAATGTCATAGACAAAGTCCTTTAACTGCATCAAATTTGCATGCGGAAGCCACTTCTTGTTTTTGTCGGAATTCGGTATAATCATGCTGGAAAAGTGTTGTCGAATGAACTATATATATATATATATATATATATATATATATATATATATATATATATATATATATATATATATATATATATAACGATAACATCCCACCTTTATAACTCAACGCGTATTCTAAATTATTCTTTTATCCTTTTAATAAAGCACAGTCCCTAATCAAAATTGCGACCTAGGAATAATAATTCTAAGACTATGGAATTCTAAACGCCTAGTGCCCCTATAGTATAAAAAGATTGATTTTCGCTGCCTTCTGTCTTGCTCTCTGCGTCTTTGCTCTCGTCTTGTCCGTTCACGCTTCTCTTCTTTTCGTTCTCCTAATGTCGCTACTGTCTGAGTATCTATGTCTAGTTTACTTAAATTCTTGCCGGTTCCGATGTCATTATTGTCGTGTCGTCAATTTGTGTCACTTCGATATCCTTTCATGTCTGCTTTTAATACCATAAGGAATCATGGGAAATAAATACTTCAAAGGAGAGTGACTATGTGTTTCTTTAGTGTTCTTTCGGCAAACCTTATATCATCATTTTGTGTCATGTATCTTCTTCGATGTGTGCTGAATTAATGTCTTCACTCCACCTCAACATTCATATATGATAATCAATGTGTTTCCCTGTCTTCAATGTTTTTTTCCACCACGACTACAAAAGTGCATGAATCGTGTCCATAATGTACTACAAACACACACACACTTACAGTGGCTCACAAAAGTGTTTATACCGTTACGATTTTCAATGAAATAGGGGTCTATCTATTAATTAAAAATGAATATTTCAGAATGGGTATTTAGTACTAACATCTACAATCTATTCTTAACAAAACTACATGAAATATTTTTAAAACATAGTAAAACATTATTTTTAAGAAACCAGTAAACAAAAATTAACAAAAACTTTATCTCACAAAACTCATCGTACACTGAAATATTTTCGGATAAATTCATAATTAGAATTATCGTCTGGCACTTTAATTTTAGTTTTGAATTGTGGTGGCATTTAAAATATCGTTTGGCTTTAATTTTTGCTTGCCTACTCCGAAATATTCTATTTATTATTGAAAAAATTGATCGTAGTCGTAAAGAAACAACAAACAGCATTCTAAAATTTATTATTTTTCATCACAGTAGTGGTAAATCAGTGCGGAATATTGGTAAATTACTTAATTTATCCTATTATACTGTGCAGTCTGTGATAAAACGCTTTAAAGAAGAAAATCGGATCGAAAACAAGGTAAGAAAAGGTTGTCCGGCAAAGTTAACAAAGCGTGATCAGAGATTTATAATTAGAAAATTTGTGAAAAATCCACGTTTGAGTGCTGTAAAAGTTTCTACAGAATTCAATGAACATTTTCTACTTCAATTTCACCTGAAACTGTTCGACGAGTTCTCAGAGGAGCTGGATTGCATGGAGGTTTTGCCCTTAGAACATTTTTGAGAGTGAGAAAAACAGAAAGCTTAGGCTTTCCTTCGCACTATGAATGATAAATAAACCCCAAACGTATTGGAATAATGTCTTATTTACCGATGAATGCAAGTGTAACATTTTTGGTTCCGATGGGCGTATAATTGTATGGAGAAGAAAAAATGAGGAACTTTATCCCGAGAATTTAGTAGGAACAGTTAAGGATGGCGGTGGAGGTGTCCTAGTGTGGGGGTGCATGTAAGCATCAGGACTAGGTAATTCGATATTTATTGATGGCATAATGAATCACGCTGTTTATATAAATATTTTAAGAGACAATTTAAAATTATCAGACCAAAATTTGGATATTGTAAACAACTTTGTTTTTTTATCAAGATAACGATCCTAAGCACACGGCTCTCAACGTTCGCCTCTGGTGTCTCTATAATTGTCCATAAATTTTGAAAACACCACCTCAATCGCCATATTTAAACCCAATAGAACATATTTGGAGAGAACTGGAGGTTCGAGCGCGAAAACACGACATTCAGACGAAAAGCGAACTAAAAACAATTATGATGGAAGAATGGATGAACATTGATGCAGAAATTACAAAAGAACTAGTGTAATCAATTCCAAGACGTTTAAAAACTGTTTTGGATGCTAAAGGACATCCTACTAAACATTAATTTCCCGAATAATTACAATATTTACTAATATGTAGCGATTTTTACAAGTGTACGATAACTTTTGTGAGATAAAGTTTTTGTTACTTTGTGATTGTTGGTTTCTTAAAAATAAAGTTCTATTATGTTTTTAAATTATTTCATGTAGTTTTGTTAATAATATATTATAGATCTTATTATTAAATACCCATTCTGAAATATTCATTTTAATTAATGGATAGACACCCTATTTCATTGAAAATCGTAAGTGTACGAACACTTTCGGGAGCCACTGTATAAGTATATATATATATATATATATATATATATATATATATATATATATATATATATATATATATATATATATATATATATTAGTTATGTCATATTCAAATTGTGTAAGTCAATTTTATACAAACAACGTTTTCATTCAAAATATGCATATACTATTCACATAAACATTTATTCAAATAAAGAAAATATGGTTTATTAGCATGGACATACAATAAGTCTCTTAACGAATAACGTTTCCATTCATTCCAAATATGCAAAGATTATTCACCAAAACTTTATGTCCGTTATATTATAGATATATGTCCGTTCTAATAGATAAGGTCTGTTAGACTGCCTTCAAAATAATAAATTAAATTTCGTTGAAATCTTAAGACAACTGTTTATTTAAACCACCCATAAATCCACTTTCAAAAGGAAGGTACCATATTTAAATATGATCTTTATCTTTTATGGGTCATAGTGTATAGTTATAACATTAATCCTTTCTATTCACTGTTTATTAAGAACGTAACTGAAATACCATTATAAATTTATTTTAATATATTTGTTTTTATTCATGTGCGTCATTGACTCACTCTGTGTTTATACACCTTTCTAATACAAAATCATAACAAATTTCTAATGTTCCGAGGCTATTTTATATAGTAACTAGCTGAAAACCTGCAATTCGCTACGGAGTACATTCAAATGAAATTCAACCGTCAATGTATGCAATTGATATAAAAAAAGTATATATATATATATATATATATATATATATATATATATATTTCTAAAAAAATCGTAAGAGATATTTTTATAGACAAAATAATGTAGAAGAAAATATTCAAATTAAATCTAATGGCACATACTAAAGAATATAGTACAGTTAATATACTACAGTTTGAGGAACATATCTTTTACTGTAGTTTAATATTTGGATAATGTCCAATCGTCTGCCGCATTAGCAAGAAAAAAATAATTTTTTTTGTCTATTTCGTTGTATGCGCGTGACGATAAATTAATTTTAAGTACTAGAAAAAGAAATCACGTGATCAGCATTTATTAAATTAAATTTAAAAATTTATCTTTAAAAATTCACCAAAAATCAGAAAATGGAGTTAAAGATTCAAAATAAATTTAATTTTAAAGAAATTTTTATGATCTTTCTCGTGATATAAATTTTATAACCCTCAAATTATTATTTTAAATACAAACTTAAAAAAAGTTATTAAAACAGCTTAAAAATTTAATTTTAAAAAATCTAAGAATTTTTCATAAATCTTTCTTATATATATATATAGACTGTGCATATCTAAAACAAATGCTTGGCATTTAATTAATAAAATCTACAGTTCTCATTTTTACGATTATTTAACAGAGAATGTATATAAGTTCAAAATATTAGCACTCACCGCTTGCGGAATGCAGCTGACACTTTTAATTAACCGTGCAAGATTAAACATATTAAACTTCGATTAATGACATCAATCGGAAGGAAGAATCAGCAAAGCTTCAAATTTTCAAACGGAAGAGAATGAGGAGAACACTCTGGTAGCTGCCCTATTTATACTTTGTCCATTCTCTATTTCCAAGAAACGGTGACGACTTGGACGAAAGTGGCAAGTTTTATATCCGGGACCACTTCTGATTGGCCAGAATGGGAAAAGTGGCAAAAAGTCGGTTATCACGGACGAAAGGGGCAACTTTTCTCCTGGAAAAAGTTTTGATTGGCCTAAATTAAAATGTGGCAAAATGTCACTTTGCACTTTTTGTGTTCTTCTTATCGAGTTCTATAAAATATACACATTTTTGTACCTTTTGTGCGTATCTTTCATCATTTACATAACTTTTTATTATTTTACCAAAGCTGAATAAAGTATAAAACTTCGTTACAGGCGAAACAGATGACTTTAAATTAT
The DNA here is from genome assembly GCA_907164885.2 of Dolomedes plantarius. Lineage (NCBI taxonomy): Eukaryota > Metazoa > Arthropoda > Arachnida > Araneae > Dolomedidae > Dolomedes > Dolomedes plantarius. The sequence continues at coordinate 106,277,309 of OU015495.1, read as the reverse complement.
ATAAAATTTGGCGACTACCAGTTTGTTAAACAACATATAATTCAGAGTCAAGAAATTCTAAATATTATGTTTTTCCATTCTAAATAAGCACGAGGTCCCATTTATAAATGGGGCCTCGTGCTCATTTAAAATACTTGAAAAATGTATATATTTATTCAAAGATAAAGTATTTCAGGAGAAAAATGATGACATCGTGAATAAATTAAATGTGAAAAATAAAAAAATTTATGATGTTTTCTTTACGAAACGTTGCTCTAATATCTTAGAACTAAAATATTTCTTCACTGTTAGACCTTATCACTTTAATTTGTACACCACAATTTTAAAATTGATGCTTTTTAACAATACTTATATCATGTAATCTTCTTCAATATTCGATTTTAATTTATTTTCATCTTTGATGTGTTAATTAATAACAGCCCAAAATCAATATTAAATGCTTTGATTAAAATATTAGATCATAATTTTTGCATAAAAATTTCATACTCCTTTTCCTGTATGTATAACAGTATCTTCGGAAATTTTGATCAATTAATAATTTTTAATCATTTGCAGTTGACATTATTGAGCTATTAATAAGTTTACTGCTATCAAAAACATTAAGCTGCCGTGATATTTGTGTTTAAATAACAGATCCCTCTAGTTTTCCAGAACACTTGCTTGATACAATTAAATTTGTACTAGAACACTTGAATTTGTAAGTAAAATGCATTTTCAAAATTTAAAAAGTAATTTGATTTTCAGGTGAGTAGTATAAGTATCATTTTAAGTTATTGTCTAAAATATCACGCTCAAATACAGAAATGTGTCCAATCTCATAGAAAATACTCTCTGTTAATGTTTTGTGGAATGTTGCTAAACTTTAACAGGTCTAGCAAAACTGAATGCTAAAGTAAACATTTCTGTACCCTTTATATTTCTTTTTCAATACAAACACAAAATAACTCCAAACCGGAGAAGGGAATGCGTTAATCCTATTGCGCGTAAATTTAGTAATTGATAAGAGATATTTCCAACATTTAGAAGGAAAAGTAATTGTCTTTCAAAACATAGTTAAAATATGTTTTTACATTGAGAAAAGGGGGCTTTCGGTGCCTTGTGTGGATGACAGATTTGTACTGTTTGTCCGGCATCCTCGGACCCTACATGAATGAAAAATGTCACTGAACATGGGAAATCAACCCTCGGCTGCGAGTACAGGTATTACTCCGTAGCTTCCGATCTTCAGTTTGAACAAGGCGTATAAGCGAAAGCTGTGGTCGCTGTAATTTATGAATACTTACATCGAGAAAATTTATTTTCCTACTGTCACATGAAAACATAGCAAAACAAAATCATCTATAATGAATATAAATTTAGGTTAATACTGTTAGGCTATGTACACATGAGAGCGTTGCAACGCGCGTTAGAAAAACCGAATGTGTACACTACAGTAGCGTTAACGTCACGTTGAGCGCCAGTATAGCTATGGAAGTTGAAGAGGCAGCATGTGTTTGGATTTTGTACCGTAGGTATAAAGCACGAAGACGAAGGCAAAGAAAATACTGGGTACATCCGATTTTAAATGACAGATTGACTCACGGTTCTTTTGTAACACTTTACCTGAATCTAAGAAAACATGAGCCCAAGTTTTTTAACTATTTAAGAATGTCGATTGCATCCTTTGACGAGTTATTAGAAATAGTTAAGGATGACCTGGCTCCTAGTGAGAACGTTGTAAGGGATAGCATTTCTCCAGAAGAAAAACTCGTAATCACATTGAGAAATGAAAGCATTTTCTATATTATTTACCCTTACCCTTTATGTACCAAATTATGAATTCAAAAACGAAAACTCACGTAAATTTTTATTTATGTTAATTCAATACTAACTAACAAATTAGTGTAAAATAATTAAATAATCCAACAGAAGTAGATAAAAATTATACTAAAAAAGACAAAAACAAACAGAAATCAAGCACTACTTTTGATTATGAACTTTTACACTTTCAAGTACATAACTTCGAGCAGGCTAAATTATATATTATTGATGAGATTAATGATTTAAATAAAAGGTTGGATTTTGAAAATTTATATATTTGTAAACTTAAAACACTATTTCCGTATGGTTTAAACAGTAAGCTTAACGGGGAAGGACCTGTGGATTTAGATAATAACTGCGTTTATAAAAAATTCATGGTTATTGATAGGTGTAATTATATACTTTCTAACTATAGGGGTAAAAGAGGGAAAGGTAGAAATAGTTTAAAAACAAAATTGAAACTGGATGATCTGCAAAGGGTTTGTAATTTATTTATTGATTTTAAGAATATTAAAATAATTAAACATTTTTTATTCAACCAAAAAAATTCTGGTTTAAGGTGGGTAATTAAACATCATTTATCTTCAATTAAATTTGCTTCGCGATTTACAAAACTAATAATTTTAGATTTAATTAAATACAAGCTTAACCTGACTAATTTGGATGATAGGAAGGGAAGGATGTAGGGGTAGAGTACTGTACTATTAACTTTCTAGATAAAGTTTTCGAGTATTTAAAACTACCTACTATTGTACATAATAATTCTAAATTATTACCAATCAAGGATTGTGGAAAAATCGCTATTGCGTTTAAATATCAAAAAACGTTAAGGGACTTAATCTGCAATTATAACTTTTATTGTCATAACTTAGGCAAAATTTCTAATTCTGATTGTAATTGTCATTTTGAGGAGTTTAAAAACTTTGTAAATCCAACTTTGGGGCATATCGTAACAGGGGATCTTAATATTGTTAATGATGTTAGGTTGAGGGAAGTACTACGTAAGGGCTCAAAATTTAGGGTAAGAAATAAGGTAAATTTAAAGGAAATTTTAAGTTCTATCACTAAAGATTTAGACTACTTTATTATAAAATTAGCAAGGAAGTACAATTGGACTATCGAAGGTTTTATGGAGTGGAAGGTACATATTTTACAGGATATAAAAAGGAATTATGAAGAGTTTGGTATGGAGGACAAGAGGGGTTTCTTTTTAAACAAAGTTCTATACAGTAAAATTAAAGGTTTAAAAAATAAGTTTATTATTACGGTTGTTGATAAGGCGGCAAATAACTTTGGTTTCATGTGTAAAGATTATTTTAAGCAGTTAATTTCTAGGGAATACAACTCAAATAATACCTATCAAAAAATTAACCTTACCAAAAAAGAAATAGATAATAGGATTTTAGCTTTTAGCAAAAAATTTAAGTTTAAGATTAATAGCATAAAATACCCTTACCTGTTTCCTACAATAAAATTCCATAAAGTACCTACTAAATTCTCTTTAACGGCTTATGTTTCTTTAAACAGATAAAAGGTATACCAATGGGAAATAGCTACTCTAGTGCATTTGCCAACCTATTCTTACATTTTTACGAAACTAAATTTCTTAACTCAAATAATATTACCTGATTTAGATATATTGATGACCTCATAATTTTTAACTGTAACGATCTGGAGTTTCTTAATCAAATCTACCCAAAGGAACTTACTTTAAACCGGACTAACGAAAATAATCTTTGTGCGACTTATCTGGATTTAAAAATTAAAATTCAAAATAGGGAAATAAAAATAGGAATTTATGACAAAAGGTTAGATTTTAACTTCGAGGTTATTACTTTTACCAATTTCCATAGCAACTTAAACTATAAAATTTATTATAATATTTTTTACTCACAACTTTACAGAATAAAAAACATATGTAACAATGCTGGGGATTTTTTGGAGGCATGTAGCATTTTCGAGGAAAACTTAAGAAAAAACGATTTCCCTAAAAATTTCGGTAATTTAAAAGTTTTAAAAAAATGGCATTTAGACTCAGGAATTTTTAAAGTTGTTTAGAATAGTATTTGTGTTTTGGTTAAGTTGTAATGGGGGGTGGAGCTATAGTAATGTTACAATGACGTAACCATTAGGATAGAACTGGCTGCTGTTTCGCCATAACCGTCATTTACGGAATTGGGGTGTGTAGACACCGATTATATTGCATTAGGATTTTTGTGTCCTTGCTTGTAAGGTGCGTTGAGCCCATACAGTAAGTTGTGTTTGTCTTTTCATTTTCTTCTTGACTAATTGCTTCTTTGGGGAACTCGGGGCCTTGGGATGTCTTTTGGGCTTACCTGCATCCTATTCAGAAAGTTCCCCTTGAGGTAATTGACATGGTTAGGCCCCCTGATGACGTGACCTGTCGATTACCTCTGTCGTTTTATGGTTCAGTTCCAGCTCTTATGCAGAATCTTGCCGTTGGTGCGTGGATGCCCAGAGTGCTTGATTTCTGTTTGTTTTTTGTCTTTTTTAGTATAATTTTTATCTACTTCTGTTGGATTATTTATTTGTTTTTCATTATGGGGATATGAAGCTTCTGCGCTATCCTCTATTGAAAATGTTTTCTTTGCAGGATATGTTTTATGTTATAGTGATTTAGCAGTCTATGCTTGAATTTAATTTTGTTTATTTTTATGGTTTACTTTTTAAATTGTAAAATAATTACTCACCTTCTTAAAATTTAATTAATTACTACTAGTTAATTGAAGTGGTACTTTAAAGTACCGCCAGTATTATAGGGTTACAAAAATATTCAAACTTTGAAAATTAATCAGAATGTTTGAAAAATGATATAATTATTTATTATGAAACGTAGAACAATTTTAAATATAATGAAAATTTAACATTGATTATATTAAAAAAATTTGTTTTTTAATTTACACATAAAAAAAAAATTACATATGCTGCATTTTGAATGAAGTTTTGATTGAACTTTTCTTTGTGCACAAAGAATGCAGAGATCTCGATTTGACAGAAATGTTACACGAATTTTGTACTCTAACAGGGAGATTGATTCATGTTTTTCGGTATATATTATGTATTAATTTACACATTCTACTTCCAGCATAGCAAAAAAGAGCCTATGACACCACTTTTTTGATTTTCTGTCTCTGTCATAGATCAATCGTAGCATATCCGACTTATCAACACCACCCATGTGTGCGTTATGTGTGCAGTTACATTAAAAAAATATCATCTGTAGATAGAAAGGGGAGAGAAAATTTAAGGAAATGTAAATTTATAATGTATTCAGGGAATGTATATTTGTGGTTTTATATCAGAAAAATAATAAAATACAAAAATCATAAAATAAAAAATATACATTAGCATATTGGGCACTAATATCTTTCATGTAACACCACACTCCATATTTTAATTCAAATGTTTAAAAAATTTTAAAAATAATAACATTTGCAAATTTCGCATAAGTTCATTTTGAAAAATTCATGTATTTCATATATATCTTATTTATTCTGCACTTTGTAAAAAAATAGAAATATGCCAGACAAAAAACAGTAGTCAACTGCCCCAGAGCGCGCGTTGCAACGCTCTCATGTGTACGGTCTAATTCAACACAAAGGAACTCGAGCCGCGCTGCAGTCGCGCGATCTGCGTGGAACTCTCCAAACGCGCGTTGCAACGAGCGTTCTAGTAGAAGAGAGCGTTGCATGTGTACGCAATCGTTTGATCAGTTGTATTTTTCAACGCGCGTTAGAAAGCGCGCGTTGCAACGCTCTCATGTGTACATAGCCTAAGTGACCTTTATTCTGTTATACAGGTTGCTGAATAGGTATTTTATCATAGTGAATTTATGCGGGAATATGATTTTTTCAATAATTTTATAGAATTTATGATGTCATTTTCAACATTAAAATTCGTAGAATGTAACAAGCTCAGTGTGTATTTTTAAATATAGCAAAATATTTGCATACTAACATAATTACTAAGATAACTTAGAACAAAAATTGTTTCATTTAAACATAAGTTTAATTTTACAATGTCAGCATATTCAAACTTATTAAATCTATGCACGGTTATTTTGTCTTGTAAAATTATTGGTTTGGTTTGGAGCGATACGATCAACTTTTTGCTACACGAGGGCTAATTAGACCGGGACCTACAGTTTAAAACCGATTCCGAACGGCTCGATGTCCCATGCCAACGTCCATGTTCCATGGAACGTCTCATACCAACAGTGGGACTCGAATCCACAGGATCTGAACAGAAGCCCAGCACCCTAGCCTTTCGGCCATCGCCTGGCTGTTGCGAAATTATTGAAACGTTACTTTGAGTAATTTATAATACAAAGAAAATTTAAGATACTTTTTGACCAAATCCTTATTTTTATAAATGGGGTCTCGTGCTCATTTAAAACGAATTTCAGCAGTTAAGTTCTATTAACGTATTTTCTTACATAATAAGTTGAGGATTATAGAATAGGTAAGTTGGTTGTTTGTATAGATCTCTAAGGTCAATAGATTTTGCTACACAAGATCTAATTAGACCACTGAATAAGCAGGATCAACGCAGAATTTCTTATAAAGTTGAATATTTCATGATATCGGCATGATATCGGCTTTAACAGCCGATACCCAACGAGTACAAATTACTCAAGTTTAACTTTCGTTGGTAAAACATGTACGTAAAGTTTATTTAACAGATAACATTACCATCAAATACGTATTTCAACAAATCTGTGACAGTGACATTAGATTTTAAGCATTTTGAGAAGTTGATGTTTTTCCTATCTTTGAAGTATTTTGAAAATTTTGGGACCAAAATATTTTTGCCGAAACTCATCATAACATGTAAGAATCTTTGCGTGACAACTGTAGCAAGAATATCGCGAAATTACACGGAACGGTGGATTTTCGAGGTTGTGAGGACTTTGCCTTAAATAAAAGACTGCCAGCCTTTTTGTATTTAATGCTTTAATTGCCTTTCTGGACTAAATACACACATGAAATTAACTCGCATCCGGTGACTTTATATACCTTTGCTGAACGTTCTCGAAAGGTCGGGAAAACGCCGCCTTTCTTTATTCAGTTATTGTTCCCAGATGACTAGGCACCTCCGGTCGGCAACTTCCCTTTGGTATCTGACGAACTGTTCCGAGAGCTATCGGTAGCACTTCCGTTCTTTATGTCGCCAACACTGTCTGTCTCCAGCCGTCTAAATCAATTAGGGGCACAAACCGCGCGTTCATTGGTCTTCCAGGAATTTCTCTGAGGTCAGATAATTCAATGAATTGTAAGCCTAGCGACAAAATCACACTCAGTTCAAAATCAGTTACTCAGTATAAAATTTGAGACAGAGGAATTTCGCGCGGTCTTTGCCTTGGTCAGTTGCCTTCTGGCTCGCGCTCGTTCAGCTTCATTACTTCCTTGCTCTACTGTCCGCGTACTGCTCCCAACTATATTAGGATGCAATCGTGTTCTATACTCAAGCCCCGGTGGAGTCCGGTAGATCGCTTGTTGCGTCCATGTCGTCAGTGTCAGTTGGTGCCAATTCATATTGTTGCGTACATCTCTTCCGTGTCGCCGTCTTGAAGTTTAATTCCATGGAACAAAATAATTCAACTGTTCAATGTGTTCCTGTTCTTTCCTGAAGTGTATATGTATGAATCCATCTCCTGTACCGGTCTAATAGAGGTATTACCTTCCCGATGTGTCAATGGTGCTTCTCAATAGTGTTCTGCTCGTCCCTCTGCCTAGACTACAAAAGTATTGAATCGCACCCGCGAATCTTGGTTGTACCATCCCCATCACATAGTTCAAGTTATCGTGTGTGTAAAGCCCGTTATCATTTTTTTAAATATATATATATATATATATATTTATATTATATATATATATATATATATAATATATATATATTATATATATATATATATATATATATATATATATATATATACACTCATGGACAAAAAAATTAGCTCACCAAGAAATAATTGCGGGATCGTAACGAAACTTGCAATGAAGGTACATGTCGGGGCGATATGCAAATGATTAGAAATACAACGTGATTGCGCATTACGTATAGCCGGTAGAGGGCGTTGAACATCGTACTCTGTGGAGTATAAAACAGGTAACCAAAGCTTGTTTGAGTGTGCTGAATCATTTACAAAGGAAGAGCTGAGATAGACATGTCATTACGCCGTGTTCGAAGACAATATAAGCAGTTGTCGCAGTTTGAGAGGGGGAGAATCGTCGGGATGATGGAAGCTGGGTGGTCAGCTAGGCAAGTAACTCGTCAATTAGGCCGCTCTGGTTGTGTTGTGAGGAGGTGTTGGGACCAGTGGACCCGAGAGATGTCATGTACACGAAGACCAGACTCAGGACGCCCTCCAGTCGTCGAGAAGACCGCGACATCGTAAGAAATGCACGCGTACAGCCAACTGCTTCATCGGCCGCCATCCAGGCACAGGCAGCACCTTCACTAGGGGCCTCTGTGTCTTCTCGAACCATACGAAGGCGCCTGGCTGAAGGACAGTTGGTATCGCGGCGCCCATTACGTGTGCTGCCCTTGACGCCCACCCATCGACGCCTCCGTTTGGAGTTTTGCCACGCACGAGGAAACTGGACTGCAGCGGAATGGAACCAGGTCGTCTTTAGCGACGAATCCAGATTCAATCTCGGCAGTGATGACAATCGTGTTCGTGTGTGGAGAGCCCGTGGTGAACGCTTCAATCTTGCCTTTGCTGTACAGCGACACATCGCTCCCACAGCTGGTGTGATGGTATGGGGTGCCATTGCCTACAATACACGGTCACCCCTAGTATTGTTCCGTGGCACCATGACAGCCCAGCGGTATGTTCATGCAATCCTGCAACCACATGTGTTGCCACTCATGCAACGGCTCCCAGGAGCCATTTTTCAACAAGACAATGCTCGGCCTCATACGGCAAGGGTGTCACAAGACTGTCTCCGCACTGTTACTACCCTTCCTTGGCCTGCCCGATCCCCAGATTTGTCTCCAATCGAGCATATCTGGGATCATTTGGGACGACGAGTTGGGCATCCCGCGAGTTTGAACGAACTAGAGGCAAGGTTACAGCAAATATGGAACGAAATGTCTCAAGACATCATACAGAACTTGTAAGACTCAATGCCCGATAGTATCGCTTCGTGCATTCGTGCTAGAGGGGGTCCAACGGAGTATTAACTCCTCCGTTCTTTTGCCCTTTTCTCTGAAATAAATTATCCTTTTTCTTTGATTTTCTTATCATTTACTTGTATCAAAATAGTCATTACGTATGTAAAATTTCGTTTCATTTTGACGACTCCTTCTTGGTGCGCTAATTTTTTTGTCCATGAGTGTATATATAATATATATATATATTATATATATATATATATATATATATATATATATATATATATATATATATATATATATATATATATATATATATATGGGTGGATCAAAGGAAAACGGAACAGGAGCCACAGAATAAACGACATAGTTTAATCATAGTTCAAACATAATCTCCAAAGATTCACAAGTACTTGTCCCATTGTTTCACCAAGCAGTAAATACCCTGTTCATAGAAGTCCTTTGGCTGAGATCGGAACCAATATCGAACATTGTCCATGACTTCTCCATAGGAGTAAAAATGGTGACCTTTCAATGACTTTTTCAGTGGACTCAAGATGTGAAAGTCACTTGGCGATAGATCGGAGGTATACGGCGGGTGTTGTATCATTGTCCCATGAAACTTCGCCAACGTTTTGTTAAACAACATATACTTCAGAGTCAAGTAATTCTAAATATTATGCTTTTCCATTCTAAATAAGCACGAGGTTCCATTTATAAATGGGGCCTCGTGCTTATTTAAAATACTTGAAAAAAGTATATATTTATTCAAAGATAAAGTATTTCAGGAGTGAAATTATGACATCGTGAATAAATTAAATGTGAAAAATTAAAAAATTTATGATGTTTTCTTTACGAAACATTGCTCTAATATCTTACAACTAAAATATTTCTTCACTGTTAGGCCTTATCACTTTAATTTGTATACCACAATTTTAAAATTGATACTTTATAACAATTCTTATATCATGTAATCTTCTTCAATATTCGATTTTAATTTATTTTCATCTTTAATGTATTAATTAATAACAGCCCCAAATCAATATTAAAAGCTTTGATTAAAATTTTAGATCATAATTTCTGCACAAAAATTCCATACTCCTTTTCTTGTTCAGTTCACACTTTAAATTATCTGTGCAAGATTATTAATATTAAACTACGATAAATGACTACAATCGCAAGAAAGAATCAGCGAAACTTCAAATTTTCACACGGAAACAGAGCTAACTCTCTGGTAAGTGCCCTGGTTATGAACTCTGTTTCCAAGAAATGGTGGCGACTTGTACGAAAGTGGCAAGTTTTCTACCGGAAGAGGTTTTTATTGGTTGAAATTAAGATGTGGCAAAATGTCGAGTGGCTTTAGAGCGCCCTATTCATTGCTTTCCTCAAGATATTTCCCAGAAACGGTGACGACTCGGACGAAAGTGGCAAGTTTTATATCCGGGATCACTTCTGATTGGCCAGAATACGAATGTGGCAAAAAGTCGTTAATCACTTGCATGTTTTAGACTCTCTTGTACTAGTTGTAACATACTTTTTGTCTAACCACATTAACAAAACCTGTCATTATATGTACATGCTATTTCTAGCAATATATCCAACATCTGTCTATATAGTGCGTAAGAACACTAACTGATGGATCATCCATTATTAGGCTGAGGACTCCCAGCGAGAAAATTGCAATATACCCAGATTAGTTCAAAACAAAAAAAACCAGATTGCAATAAATAAAATCAGGTCCTGATTAGGCTAAACAAAATTCAAATCTAGTAAGGGTACACAAAATGGATTTTCTATTAGAAGTTATTAAAATGTATTTTATTAATCGTGTGGTTAAAAATCAAAAATTTGGAGGAAATGTGCCTCCTAGTTTCGAGGATTAACAGTGATTTACATAAACAATGCTTCCAAAAATAGCAGTTTTGTTTGATTTGACCACCTTCAAAAACCTCGAACATTCTCTTCAGTCTCTTCGGCTTAGATCCCTGTAGCTGCATTACCTAGTTAATTTAGCATTTTGAAAATAAAACTTTTTCTGTGAAAGAAAGCCTATATACGTCCATTGTTGTCAAAGCCAAGTGATGGTTGGATGCCTAGGGTGCTGGCATTTGGTTTAGGTCCTGTGGGTTCGAGTCCCACGGTTGGCATGGATGTTTGTAGCCGTTCAGAATCGGCTTTAAACTGTAGGTCCCGGTCTAATTAACCCTCGTGCTTCGAAAAGTTGATCGTAGCGCTCCAAACCAAACCGAACTTCAAATGTTATCAAAGAGAAAATATAAGATTTTCTCATTTTTAGTCTAAACTTAAAATAGAATGGAAAAAAATAATATTAAATACATCTGTAATTCACTAACGTGAATTTAGTATGTTTTTATGCATAGGTTGGATACACTTTTCTTGGGATAGGGTGCCACAGTGAGCTGCTTTTGCTCCGTTAAATTGCAGGCGAACAAACTCATAGTTTTGTTACCTTACATTAGAAATTATGACCCACTGGGTCACCAGTTTATGGGGATATTAAGGGGACAAGGGACCTTCAACCTCGAATTTTTAAATTTTTAATTTTCAACTTTATATCCAAAATGATAATAATTTGTATCCTTTTTTATTACATTGAAGACTTTTAGAATTCAAAATAAGGATTTTTTGGCCGAATATTGACTGGTTTTCAAAAAATATTTCAAAATTTTCTAGCTTTTTTTCAAAATTCTCTATGTGCATTCCAAATCAATTAAACACCGTAATTTTTCTAATATAAGCTTACCGAACATATATAAACATAACTGTGGAATGTTTTTTTTGTATATCTCAAAAGCCAAAAATAATTATTTTTAAATCTGCCTTTTGTTTTCTTTATTTTTTCGCACGTTTTCGCTTTATTTCTAGGTCTATAAATTTGATGAATATTTGTGGTTTCACATGATGATGCACAGGTTCGTGGAAAATACTTCAATTAAAAATCCTGGGAAATTTGGAGGAAAACAGAAGAAATGTAATGCGCATGGAGCATTTTGAAAAATTCTAGCATTTTTGAAGAATTTTTGGATAAACAAGTCTTATTCTTCCATAAATTATTTATTTGCGAATTCTAATTACCTTCAACGTAGTAGGAAAGAATATTAATTATTCTCATTTTGTATATAACAGTAAAATATTGAAAAATAAAAAAAACGAGGTTAAAGGCCCCTTGTACCCATAAGGTCATTTCAATATTAAACCTCATTAAATGTTATTATGGGATATAATTCAATTAGACATTTTAATCTGTTTTGTTATTCAAAATTGAGGCGTACCCGTTGAAAAGCGGGTAAGTGCCAAATTTCAAATAAGTATTTTTTCACTGATACAAGAGTTTGTTCCAAGGCTAATGGCTTAGAAAAAGAGGTAAGTGCGTAGCTCAGAACTAAACCAAACTAGTTAGGCACTTACGTTCATATAAACACCATTAGCCTTGGAACAAACACTTGTATGAGTGAAAATATACTGTTCGGAAATTTTGGCACTTCCCCGCTTTTCAACTTGAATGCCGAATTATCGTTTAGGAATTTCTTTGTTAAATAGTTATAAGTAAATGAATATGTGTTCGAGGTCATGGGATGTATTCCTTAAACAATTGCAGATATTTCATAGTAGGATTTAACCTAAATAATTTTTGCAAAATTCGACACTCTGTTTAGAGTCTCCTCCGTTTTTAACTTACTCACAGTTAGGATTTTAATAAATTAACAAAGCATGAATTGGATGTCAACATCCCCGGTTCATTTATTATTTTCAAACGATCCTGAACATTTCTCATGTCATTGGGATATATTAATGAGTGCATATCCTTTTCTGCAGAGAATGAAATTTAGTTGTCAACAAAAAATTCCTAGTTTGATCGATAGATGGCAGCATTTAAATTTAGAGTAAACCTGACATCTTTTTCTTGTAGGAATGAGCATACTAGGAAAAATATATCAAAAATACCTAAAATTCGGCAACGCGTTACCCAGTTTTTAACGAAATTTGTTTGTTTCTTATTCTGTACCTATGGATATCATTTTTTTTTCATTCTTACAATTAGGTGTTGTTGTGAAGCATTTTTGCTATTTTGCTTCAAAATTAAATAGATTTGATGAAATATGACTGTATGACACAATAAGGAGAGAATTTGATCAAAAAGGAATCATAGTATAGATACGCAAAATATATTTACTGAAATAGGAATAGTAAACCAAAATTTCCCATTATGTATTAAGTCTTTAAAATTTTTTGCTATCGTACATTATAACATTGGAATAAATATACAACATAAAAAGAACTTTTTATATACCATGTTTTTAAATTTTCTGTTGAATCATATAAACGTGACAATTCTATGCATTAATAAATGCTTTTTAACATTTTTTTGATGAATTATCCCATCAACTTGAAAGAAAATGAAGTTAATTGGAAGTTAACTTCCGTTTAACTTTTCATTCCCATCCCGGCTGATAGATGACTGCAGCAGTTTACAAAACGAAATTAACTTAAAATAACTGAAAATGAATTTGATTCTGCATAAAGAAGGCTAAAAGTATTAAAAAAATGCATTGTCATCGTGTTCTGAGCTATTCTAAAAGTTTGAAATGTCTAGCTAGTCGGGAAGTTAGTTAAAAATCGATTGCAAGATTTGTACAGGACGAACACACACACACAAACAAACAAGAAAGCAAGTCAATAAAAAACAGGGTAAAAATAGTCATTTCTTAATACGAGACTGGCGCAAATGATTAATGTGGGTGAATAAATATGATTTGATAGACAAGATGCTGATCATAAGCAGTTTTAATTACAAGCATTCGCAGCAGGTATAGTACAGTTTACCTCTAATATGTAATACGCCGCCTGTAATATCGCCGATTAAAAGTTTAAAAACAGTATTTTTACTTGGAGGTATTTCAAAGTTAAAGTCGCGAAATATATTTTATGGGCGAAATTATGGTTCTGAAAAGATGTTACCTATATTTTCTCAGCAACGATATACATTTTCAATATTTCTTTGTCAATTCGCGAGCTCATGCATCTATATTCATTTTCCTCTAGTTAAATAATTTATTTTCGGTAAATAATCCCTGGAAACTCTAAAAATTGAATCGTACGTCCGTAGATAGTTCCTAATTCTGGCATGTTACACGGGAAAGTGCCATAAATTGGAGCGAAGAGCAAGCAGCACGCATTCAGCCACTCAGAAACTTGCATCCAGGAACGTATAGACGCTCTAAATATTTACTGTTTTCTACGTATGGAGGATCAATCCTTTTGCACGTACATTGTGTGTATATATAAATCGTCACGTAAACGCAAGAACCAGGTAACTCTAAAAAAATAATTTTTGAGACATCTGGCTATTTATAGCTTGATTACATAAGAAGTGAATGCAATAACTAGAAAACTCACTTTGCTGCTAACCTAATGCCATCTGTTAGCTAGTGTAATAATTAAACAAACAGAACGACGAGTATTTTCTCACTGGAAGAAGTAAACATTTGACATCTTTAAGAATTTGAAAAATCGAGTTACCTAATTCTTGCAATCAGGTGAAAGAAAACACACACACACACACACACACGCACACACACACACACATATATATATATATATCACACACACACATATATATATATATATATATATATATATATATATATGAGTGTGTGTGTGTGTGTGTATGTATATGTGTCAGAGACAGAGAGATTGTGTTTGATCATCAATTTTACTTTTCATATACTATATTTTCCCTTGTTTTCTAAATTATCCTTGTCAATTAATATATTTTCTCTTTTTATTACATTACAAACATTCTTACGCGTAACTGTCTACCTATAGTCTAAAGCAGGGATACCCAACGGGATCCGGATATAAACAACCCTTGGGGGTGGATGGAAATTTAAATGGGTCTGTCTTAGACAGACCCTATTTAAATAGACTATAGACTATAGACTCTATAGTATTCTATAGACTCTATAGAGTATAGACTCTATAGTAATAGACTATAGACTCTATAGTATTCCAGGGGTCTAATGGGGGTCGTTGATACATTTTTCTGTTTTAAAATTTTATTTTAAGGTATGTAATTATTAGGTAATATCCGTTTTAATATGTATAAATACAGATTTTCATAGGGCGGTGTGATCCACGCTTTGAAAAATTTTTCAGTAAAATATATAATTATATTCGTTATGTTAGTTATTGTGACTTTACGGTGATAAAACATTTCAGGCCAAACATTAAAAAAATTGTGTCTCCAACAAGCACAATCACCAAATTAATTGAAATCGAACTTTTGTGCAATTACAATCTGTGTTTCTGAAACATTGTTTCTATTTGTGAAATTAAAAATGAAAATAGTACAAAAATAATAAAACATGAACCTAATGAACCACTTTTCGTAATTTTTGTTCATATTCATAGTCAAATTGTTATCTTTAAATGTTTTATGTGCAATTATTAGTATTATAATTATGTTGTATGCAGTATATTTTAGAGAAAAATGTGAGGGGGGTCGATGTAGAAAATCATTCTTTTAAAAGGGGTTGATATAGGGAAAAGGTTGTGAACCCCTGATCTAAATGCTGGGCCGCACAGAAAGCGAAGGCGGTAAGTGATTTGGCGGTTGTCGTGACGGTCTGCGATATGGGGACGTCACGTAGGACGCGAAAACCTTTGTGTGAGCGGTCCAGGATGGTCTCTTTCTTCTACATATTTTTATGAGCATTTGTCGAAACAGGATTAACAAATCGAAGGTCGACCAATGCTGCAGTTCTAATTCACTAATTAATATTTTACCGATTACTTACCCAGAATTAACAACACAGCATCGGATTAAATGTAATTTACTTTTCATTTTTTTAAATTAAATTAATTACAATAAAACGATACTTTTTAAAAACACTTTTAATGTTCGTGTAAAATGTCAAACAAATGCGTGTATTTATGTGCAGTTTCTGTAAAGATTTCCGTTTGATCACTCATTTTAACGGAAGGCGGTAAAGGCGGTCACACGAGAAATCTGTAAAATTGTATAATCGGATCCGTTGTCGTCGCGACGAAGACTGGTGGAAGACAGTAGACAGCGCTCTGTCTGACAGGGATGATGCAACATAGCGTAAAACAGCTAGACTGCTCGCCTACCGTGACAGACCGCTTTATATGTAGCCGAGCCTTCAGTGTTTACCGTATAATTTTAGTTTTCCACGCATGTTCAACTATTAATTTACCATACGTCTATGATTTAATATATATATATATATATAATTTAATAGCATTATTGCCCGGCGTTGCCCGGGTAGATATATAGATATAAAATTTTTCATGCATTCCATCAAAAAAATACTGGGCTGCACCCCGGCTCTTCATGTTCATCTGGCCAGTTGTATTTATTTGGGGAGCCAGGGCCAAAGATCATTCCCAACCCTCTTCCTCCCGCGCATTGGAATTTGACCACCCCCCGTCACCCCCCCAAACCATCTCTCTTAACGCAGCTGGTTGTGGTGAAGGGGCTCCACAGGTGGTCGCGCACCTCTTAGAGGCACAAAAATCATTAAAAAATTAAACTAATTGTGCTCCACATTTCGTTTTTCCTGATTTAAGTTTCTCGGGTCCTAAACATTAACTGTGCCGAATTTGGTCCCGGTGGGTGAAACAGTCTATGATTCTATGGCGGACAAACAAACAGACAAGCTCTTATATATATATATATATATATATATATATATATATATATATATATATATATATGCCTTCATTATATACTTCTGTCTCGCCATACTGTAAGCCATTTCAAATTCTGTAAACTCGTAAGATAGCGGTGCGTTTAGGGTTCGATTTTCCACCCAAATTAAATGACAAATTTTATACCGTTGTTTGAATCTTGAATTGGAGGTATTGATCCACATAAATTTTCTTGGATTTTATTTTATGTTTTGTGCACCGTTAGGCTAGACCAGGGGTTTTCAACCTTTTTCCTACATCGACCCCCCTGACATTTTCTCTATAATATACAGAATACAACATAATTTTTATACTAATAATTGCACATAAAACACTTAAAGATGACAATTTGACTAAGAATATAAACTAAAGATTTGAAAAAGTGGTTTATTAGGTTTATGTTTTAGTATTTTTGTGCTATTTTCATTGTTCATTTCCCAAATATAATCAAGATTTCAGAAACACAGATTGAAATTGCACAAACATCCCCAAGAGAAAAACGAAACTGCTTCTGATTGGTTGCATCGGGAGGACCTATGTGATGTTTAAGATCTAGTGGATTTCCTCATTTCTGCCTAGTGTTAGTACACAAATAAAAGCCGACGGCGGCATTCGAGGCATATACAAAAGTGCCATGACATTCGACTTTAACGGGGTGGATCACTCCACCCTATGCAAATCTGTATTTATACATATTAAAGCGGATATTATTATCTAATATTTAAATTCCTAAAAAATTAAATTAAATTTTAAAACACAAAAATTTATCATAGACCCCCAATAGACCCCTGGAATACTATAGACCCTTTTTTAAACTTCCGTCGACCACCAAAGGTTCCACCTGGACCCCGTTGGGAATCCCTGGGATAGACGATGGCTGAATGGTTGGAGATAGCTTCTGGTTCCAGAGTCTAAAGATTCGAGTCGTGCTGTTGACAGGAAATGTTTGTAGTCGTTCAGAATCTCCCTCAATGACGGCGACTGACTTGTAACGTAACATTGTACTGTAATGCAAATGGCGGGCATTACATACAGATGTGTGTCTTTGCCTATCTTCCTTTTCAATTCTCGGTTCGTAGGGTGTTCCACTTCAGTCAGTTCAGTGTGACCTGCACGGACTTGTAATGTAAGGATCAAAGGGGTTCCCGTAAAAACTGACAGTCTTGTAGTGCACGGTTGCTCGAGCGATTCTGCTCGTCGATCGGTTTCCGATACTAAGTACTGACTACTATCATATATTACAACGTTTTGTTAGAAGTCAGTCGCCAACTTAAATTCTATGTCGCAGTATAATTAACTCATGTTAAGAAGAGGTAGCATTTCACTCTCAGTCAACCAACCAACTATGATGTAGGTTTCGTAAGCAACGATTCTATCCCAAAATGAAAGAGAAAAATATCATTTATATATCAGAAATTTTTGGCAAGTACAAAATTGTAGAAAATCTTCGCTCAAGCAGAACTATCTCCTTTTTGTTCATTCCCCGTGGGATGATTATAAATCAGTTATCGCAATTTTTCCATAAGTAGAAATATTGCGGATAACAAATTACCTAAAACTCGGTATCCCTAGATATTTAATACCATATTATTTTCTTTTAATTATCGAAAATACATTATGAACTACATAACGTTTCTGTTTTAGTTTTACTTTTCCTTTCTTTAAAATATTTGCTTCAAGTCTCTGGCTGGTCTCTAATTTTATGTTACTTTTTTTTTCTTTAGATATAACACTGAAAACATTAAAACACTAATCCATTAACTAATCATTTTAAGCAAAATTCAATTTATTATTTCTTTTTTTTTTGCACTTCTAAAACCGTAATACGTTCAAGCTTGATAAAATACAGAAATCCAAATTTTATACTTACACCAAAATATCCGTTTAATTTAACTTCTAGAACGCATATTTCCCTAAATCCACATTTATTGTGTATAGGATAGGATATCTTGCAAATATATGAAGCTAGACAAGTATAATGTAAAAAGAAAAATCAGAGAGAATCTGAATTAACTATATTTGAGAAACTATATCAGTGAGAAACTATAGTGTAAAACAATTCAAAGTTGTCATTTTGGCTCGTCTGAGTTACATCCTGAATTTACCTCTACTCTCTTTGATCCGCCCTTTATGAATTTAATTTCATTGCGAGGGAAGATATTCATAAGGAGACAGTCTCCTTACATCATCCGCCTGTTTCGAGACCCGTACTTGAAAATTCGTCATAAGACTGTTTTTACCAGTTGACAAGGATCTGGTGTGTAACTTAAGCGGAGGTTGCAATTATAAATTAGTTAAATCGATAGTTTAGGATTTTGAATTGTAAAGGGAAAAGAAATTGGCTTGGTGGTGTCCGAGTAAGCCGTTAACCCCCGAATTAATGGGTCCTTGCTGAGCGGATTGCTGGGGGAACGACTTGGCTCCAATTAAATATGCCGTATAAGCTTATCGCTGTGGTCGGCGGAACCTTTAGAATTTTACCAGTTGAACTCTTCATAAGTACACTACTAAAATTATAGAAGATCATACGAGTATTGCAAATCTAATTAGTTCAAGTATGTATATAAAGAAATCTGCAATGAACACATTTTAATAGTAATCTTTCATTTCTTAGCGGAGCACGCAATTTTTTCTGCTCTCTTATATTTAAGAATCCTCTAATGCGTCAGGCTCATGCATTGAGGACATCGCTCAACACAGTTGGCTACTTTTCTATGGGAGCACCCAATAGTTCAATATGGCTAAAGGGGAATTCGAAACCAGGCCATCCTGTCAGTGGCTTTGGACGACTACCCTCATACAAGGTATAATATATACACACTCATGGACAAAAAAATTAGCGCACCAAGAAACGAAATTTTACATACTTAATAACTACTTTGATATAAGTAAATGATAAGAAAATCAAAGAAAAAGGACAATTTATTTCAGAGAAAAAGGCAAAAAAACGGAGGAGTTAATACTCCGTTGACCCCCTCTAGCGCGAATGAACGATGCGATACGATTAGGCATTGAGTCATACAAGTTCTGTATGATGTCTTGAGACATTTCGTTCCATATTGGCTGTAACCTTGCCTCTAGTTCGTTCAAACTCGTGGGATGCCCAAGTCGTCGTCCCAAATGATCCCAGATATGCTCGATTGGAGACAAATCTGGGGATCGGGCAGACCAAGGAAGGATAGTAACAGTGCGGAGACAGTCTTGTGACACCCTTGCCGTATGAGGCCGAGCATTGTCTTGTTGAAAAATGGCTCCTGGGAGCCGTTGCATGAGTGGCAACACATGTGGTTGCAGGATTTCATGAACATACCGCTCGGCTGTCATGGTGCCACGGAACAATACTAGGGGTGACCGTGTATTGTAGGCAATGGCACCCCATACCATCACACCAGCTGTGTGAGCGATGTGTCGCTGTACAGCAAAGGCAGGATTGAAGCGTTCACCACGGGCTCTCCACACACGAACACGATTGTCATCACTGCCAAGATTGAATCTGGATTCGTCGCTAAAGACGACCTGGTTCCATTCCGCTGCAGTCCAGTTTCCTCGTGCGGGGCAAAACTCCAAACGGAGGCGTCGATGGGTGGGCGTCAAGGGCAGCACACGTAATGGGCACCGCGATACCAACTATCCTTCAGCCAGGCGCCTTCGTATGGTTCGAGAAGACACAGAGGCCCCTTGTGAAGGTGCTACCTGTGCCTGTATGGCGGCCGATGAAGCAGTTGGCTGTACGCGTGCATTTCTTTCGATGTGGCGGTCTTCTCGACGACTGGTCTGTCGAGGGCGTCCTGAGCCTGGTCTTCATGTACATGACATCTCTCGGGTCCACTGGTCCCAACACCTCCTCAAAATACAATCAGAGCGGCCTAATTGACGAGCTACTCGCCTAGCTGACCACCCAGCTTCCATCATCCCGACGATTCTCCCCCTCTCAAACTGCGACAACTGCTTATATTGTCTTCGAACACGGCGAAATGGCATGTCTATCTCATCTCTTCCTTTGTAAATGATTCAGCACACTCAAACAAGCTTTGGTTAACGGTTTTATACTCCACAGAGTACGATGTTCAACGACCTCTACCGGCTATACGTAATGCGCAATCACGCTGCATTTCTAATCATTTGCATATCTCCCCGACATGTACCTTCATTGCAAGTTTCGTTACTATCTCTCAATTATTTCTCTGTGCGCTAATTTTTTTGTCCATGAGTGTGTGTGTATATATATATATGTGTGTGTGTGTGTGTGTGTGTGTGTGTTAAGCATTAAATGAGAATATAAAGGGGGGCTTCGAAATAACTAAATTGTAACGTTAAAAGCAATGATATTTCAGAGTCAATCAGATTACACGCGTGTATGAATGCATGGACTATAAGAGTTACTAATAGAGTGGGATGACCTTGGGGAGAATCAAGAAAGATAATCGCAGGCATTCATTGAGTGGGGAGTTGTTTTGGAGTTCAGACTAAGTTTCGCACGAAAAATTATTTGTAAAGTCAGCAAAAGATGCTTCTTGGACACTCGGCAGTCGTCACTGAGCATGCGCGACAAGTTTAGACGCCTTGGGGAACAATAGAATTTCGGCAGAGCGTTTTTGATTTTCGGTCTGGGCGGAGCGCGTCAGAGGTGAGAGATCGGAACAATGGCAAGGATTGAATCGGGTTAATTAATAGTTATTGATTAAAGGATTTAGATGTAAACTAATTGTCTTAATTCCACAGGCCTGCGATGTTACTGATTGCATATTTTTAGAGTAAGTAGCAGGGGAACGAGTAAGAGGGAGTACGAGAATTAAAGCTCGTCATATATATATATATATATATATATATATATATATATATATATATATATATATATATATATATATATATATATATATATATATATATAGATAGATAGATAGATAGATAGATATGGAAGTTCTCCAATAGACATTCAGAATGGTATTCCGAAACAGAAGAACGGTGATTTACGGTTGGCGGTGTACATTACGGAATTTAGCCTAATTTTCAGTTAGATTTTATTATTTAGAAGATAGAAGGGTGACTTTAATTTTACTTTATGGTTGCCAATTTGTCAGAAACAAACTGTGTGGTTAATTATATAGTGCGTGTTTAAACTGACGCACTAAGAGCGTATATTGAAAGAGAGTGTGATTTCTAACTATCACTGTCATCCTTAGTAACTAGAAAGAAAAACTGTAAAAAGAGCGTAACGTCAACAGAAGCAATCTTAACAATTCATTTCATGGTTATTTTAACAATTCATTTTCTGATTTATTTACATCTATACTTAATTATTGATAAACATACGATTATTCACAGATAAAACCTCGTTTTCATTGAAAAATATTTTTAATTTTTGATATCTACTTCAATATGTTTCAATAACGATTTTAGATAAATTGGAATTTTCATGAGAAAAATTAATTAAGACAGTGTTTTGTGGTGTTATTCTCTTTCTAAAATGCATATTTTGAATTTCTCGATCAGTAATGTTAACACTGGGATCTAAATGTAGCTAGTGCATTAAAGAGTCTAACATTCTTCATTTACATACTTTACCTTTCTCAAGAAAGTACTCTAAATATTATTTAAAGAAGCCAACTCGAAATATTTGTGATTTAAAAGAAGACAAAGAAACAAATACAGAATTATTTAGGGATAAAAATATTCTGTAAGGAAGTATTAAGTTAGATGTTAAATTTTAATTAAATTCTTCTTCAAAAATACAAGCATAAATTTCTTAGGTTTATATTTATTGTTAAAACCAAATCTCATCTGAAATAACGTTACTTTTCCTCTACTGAAAAATTAATCTTTGTTTTTCAGTGCATCTTAAAATTTTGGCCCTGTCTTTTATCACTACACCGAAAGATAGATTAAAGGGATAAGTAAAGATTTTAAATGCTCAAATAATTCTTTTAAATATTCCCCTAATTTCTTTTAAATTTATGCTATTAAATATTAGGACTTACATGCATCGATTAATATTTCAGTGTCTTTTTTTCCTAAACACAAACTTCGTTTACAAACATTCCCCTTGTTGGGTGACAATCACACCTGATGCTCCGTCTTTTGTGGAAGAACAATGATTATCAATGTCTACTCTATTATGGGAACTCCCAATGGGTGGCTTAGAGGGAATTCGAAACCAGGACAATGACTTAGGATGATAACCCTCATACTAAATGTTATCTCTCTCTCTCTATATATATATATATATATATGTATATATATACATACATATATATATATATATATATATATATATATATATATATATATATATATATATATATATATATATATATATATATTGTAATCTTTGGCATTATGGCAGATGTTGATGTGTCATTTTTTCATGTTTTTGGCAAATTAAAGAAGTAACTTTTCTTGTGAAATATAAAATCGCCTAATTAAGTCTTTCAATCCAAATATTCTTTAGTTAATACTCATATTCAACCTCAAGCACATGGCTGGTATTCAATGAAAATGTTCAATAAGAGACAAAAATTTTAGACGAAGGATTGAGAAAAAACTCTTTTATACGTAATAGCATTTGCCAATACGAATAACTTAGCATTATTTAATAATTCCACATATCAGCTTTTGCCACATTAAAGAACCAATTTTAAGTGTGACAAATCAACTTAAAACATAAAATTCAATTTTTAGAACATATTAACGTCTGCCATAACTCCACAGATATATTTTTCTGGGTGCGCATATATATATATATATATATGTGTATGTGATAATATTACTAACTACCTATAATCGCCTGTACTGAAGGAATGGGAACAGCACTATAGTTTGTGCTGAAGAATGAAGTTGTACCTTAGTTTGTAGAGATAAAATAGGAATGGCTCCTTTCTCTAAAGTAGAAATGCGGCATCTTTTCTCTAATGAAGAAATAATTCTCTGATGAAGGAAATAATGTCTATCTCTATATAGTAGAATTACACCTTAGTTTGTGGTAGGAAAAGGAAGCTGCAGGGCACTAAATCTATCTCGATGACGAACTGTTCGTACGGGAAGAATATTGCCGAAAATATATGTCAAAGAAGAAACCGATAAACCCAGTGAAGAAAGTTCGTGGAGCTAGGAACAAGCAAAAATTACTTCGATGATGATAACCGCTTTTCAATAAAACGTGATGTAGGATTTAGAAGCCTAACTAGCTTCAGTAGATATGTTGACCGGTAACGTCGTTGAATAGTGGCATTAGCATGATGTGACCACAACACCCTCAGGCGGCACCATCGTCTTCTGCAATCCGGGAACCAAATTCACACACACAAAAAAAAGAAAAACGAGCCAATTATTAGGTCGAAGCGTTATTTATTGAAGTTCACTTCAGAAGCTTTGATCTTTAAGTACAAATACATGAAAAAAATGACCATGATGGTTCATAAAAATCATACATCGAAAATGGTATAGCCAGAATTAGGCAAGAAGGACCAGATTTTGGAGGGGCTTCTAAAAGGCACGACATATATATATAGCAAAAACTCGTGGTCTCTCCAAGTATGTCTCAGAGTGTAAGTAAGTGAATCTGCATATATGCGTATTCAAGTTCTTCTCAGACAGGAGTATAAGGAGCGGGAGTTGTGTGCTAAGATGCCAAGCGTCGTAGCGTATGTAGTGTGAAGGCAAAACGCGTATTAAGTTAAAAGGGCGATAACGGGCGAAAAGTTGCAACCATCTGCTTATGACGTAAAATCGCGACAGGTTTAAAAAGCGGTGATTGGCTGAGCAGGTGAGACCTGGCGACTTCTTAAATTCACCAAAATTTGGCGATTTATCGCTAAAGCGGTTTTCTCAAAAGCTGCACAGAATCAATTGACGGTATTGCCTTTGGGAGCAAGAGAAATGGCTTCTATTATGGAAACGTCACCTTGAGCGCCGTGACAATGAGTAACTGCTTTCGAAAGGGGTTTTGATAGATGGTACGCTGTTTGTTAGCCCGTAAACCGGAAACCGTACTTTAAAGAAATTCTTGCAACAAGAGAACCGTATCTGGGGAATAATAAAAACCGTAAAGATTTCTTCAACAAAATCGAGTTGATTCTATTTACGCACAGGTGTGCATGAATGAGCAAAGATGTTGTTAAAGTAGATAACCCTGAATTCCAGCGGGGCTTAGAAACACACCTGTTAACGTGAAATATTGCTTGACAGAGTGACTGAATTAAAGTATTTCCTGATATTAAATAAATTCTAGATTAAATTGGGGCAAAATTAGCACACATTAACTGTAGCGTTAAATTCCACGCTACAGATTCTCCCCCCTGTCCAAGGAAGAAAATGAATTTCACAAGGACCACTTCTTAATGTGGCAAGTAAAGGTATCAAATATTCATGGTATAACACAATTGTTTATAAATTATTATAATGCACAAAAATATCATTTAAAGTCATATACATGTGATCACACAAACATAGTACACAAAAGAAAAAGTAGAGTATAGTACACAAAAAATAGTACAGAAAAGTAGAAGTAGAATATGTGCTGTAGATTATAAGATATCTGTATACATATGCATTGTAGATTGGGACTTGTGCATTTAATGGTTGTTTACATATCATAATTTCATATCAATATTAACAAACAGTGATACACTCATAGAATTTGTATCTCATACATTTATGTTTCCAGACATTTTGCTGAAACTTTAGTTGTTGATAGCTTATTCATTCATAATAGGTAATTATTAAATTGTATGCATCATATTGCTAGATATAGAGTTGCTAACACAAAATTCATACTCGTAACTAGACTGAAAAAAGTTTCCAGGAAACAAACTAATGATCCTAAGCATTGTCAACTTAATCTACCAGAGATATGTGAACTCAAATCTTTGCTAGGTACTTGATTAATCAAATAAGAAAATTCCACAAAGGGTAATAATAAAAATAATGTCACTCAAAAAAATTGCTATATGGCTAATATGCTCATAGCTAAAATATAAATAAATAAACATAAACCTAATGTTGTTTATGCGCATGCATGCTTAAAAAGTGTGAGCCAAAAAATTAATTAGATGCATAAAATATAACCTCAATCTGTCAAAGTTTCATGAACAGTTGGGTTCAAAACAATAAAATAAATTCTAAATGAGTGAATATAGCAAAATAGTTTGTAGTCCCTTAGTTATTTATATCTACATGCTATCAAATTGCAAAGTATAAGAAAAATGTACACAATAATTTCTAATAAAATCACAACATAAAATTCTCACTACACAAAATTATCATTCGATTAAATAGTAGTTACTATTCTGTCAAAAATAAGAGATTTGCGAATATTATCTGGCTAACACCATATACACTAATAAAAATATATCAATGAAATATTTATCAATAACATAATTATCGATGCCTTAAAATTCAACAAAAAGTTTATCAATACCAATATGAATGTTCATGTAATCTACCAAAATTAACATGTTAATGTCTACCTATCAAAGTAAATTGCCAATATATATATATATATATATATATATATATATATATATATATATATATATATATATATATATATATATATATATAGAGAGAGAGATACATATAGATATAAATAGATAGATTGATTGATAGATAGATAGATAAAGAATTCCTCTGGCAGACGTATGAATGTGATCGCTCCTTTGGTGGAAGATAGGAATTTTAGAACAATGAAATCATCCAATTGATTATTATATGCTGTAAGAACTTATCTAGGTTCTGACATGAGAAGAGCGCAAAGCAGATTCTCAGAGAACGTATGAAAGTGTGATCGCTCCTTTGGTGGAAGGTAGGAATTTCAGAACAATGAAATCAGCCAATTCATTATTATATGCTGTAAGAACTTATCTAGGTTCTGACATGAGAAGAGAGCGTAGCAGATTCTCAGAGAACGTATGAAAGTGATCGCTCCTTTGGTGGAAGTTAGGAATTATAGAACAATGAAATCCTCCAATTTATTAATATATGCTGTAAGAACTTATCTAGGTTCTGACATGAGAAGAGCGCAAAGCAGATTCTCAGAGAACGTATGAAAGTGTGATCGCTCCTTTGGTGGAAGGTAGGAATTTCAGAACAATGAAATCATCCAATTGATTATTATATGCTGTAAGGATTTCAAAACTTATATAGGATCTGACATGCAACGAACGTGTTGCAGAATAATTTTGCATTCGCTAACTATTTTTGGTTTAATATGGAAATCAGAGTATATAATAATTATATACTTTTATATATATACTTTATAATTATTATAAAATCTAATTTTTTAATGCGGACGAAATATATCTCCGCAAGACTGGTTCAACAAAATTGATGCACTAAACTGTTGCCGACATTGGTAAGAACAGCTAAATCTGTTATTGCTTTTTAATATCAATGGCAGCTCAGCGAAGCAGAAGTTTGCAAAATGTAGAAGATGATCTTCCAAAGCCACGATCACCTGGAGACCGCCAAACAGAGCTCTCGTAGAAGTCCTCCTCATTTCTTCTGAATTCTTATTGCGTCTAATAAGAATGAAAACAACATTCCCATGCACCTACATTTAAAAGAAAGTTTCTTTATCATTTCAATTTTTAATAAATGAAAATATGTTTTTTTCAATTTTCAGATACTTAAGCAGAAATTCTCAACAAAACTGATTTATAAACTATGTTGCTGTTGTTGCTTATGTCTTATATAAACTATTCAAACTGCAATCTAGTAAATTTAAATTAATATTTTTCAATTTATTTTTCAGTTTTCTGAGTACAAGGGACAAAGTTTTTAAAAAATCATGTATATGTCAGAAATATTTATAAATTTCTAAATTACGGGAATAATTTAATTAAGATTAATTTTACACTCCTTGCAGTATTACTCATTGTCCTCTAATCGGAAATAAACAAAAGTCTTTAATAAATAAAAACACAATTATATACTCAAGAAAATATCTTTTATGGATTGTTGTTTTATACTATAAGCTAGATTTAAATCAATTATAAGCTTGCAATTGAATAACTTTAGGAAACCTGATTTAATATCAGAAATTCTATAAAAAAATTGTGGGTCTTTGCTTGCATATAAAATTTTAAAATATGTTATATGCAAGCCAATATGTTTATTTTTTAATGGAAAACAAAAGAAGTGTTTACCTCTTGTTCTCCTTCAAGTAGCACATTAGAAACTGGCGAATAGAAACCAAATGGACCATCATAATCTGCCAATCTACATATATGACTTCTATAGATGAATTCCTGTAAGAAAAGCAATGGGGTTTTATTTTCATGTAAGGAAGTTCTCAGTGGGTTTGTAATAATGGTATGAGGGGAATGAATATATCGAAGAAATTCTTTCAACTGTCATATATGTAAAAGTGATACTTCTTCCATGTTTTTCCTTTTGAGTTTGGGAAGTACACGGTATTTAGTAATAGCAACTTATCTGTAAAGCTGTCATCAAAGTTTAAACTATTGGCATCTCAGGTACCTAGTGTACCGATCAGGACACCATGGATTTAAGTTTGAATATATAGAAAGTACATGACACTAAAGAAAGAAAATTAATAGGTATATGTCTATTGAAGACACGGGTACAGATTGTCCCACTTTAATTAATTTTCGAAATCAAAGGGTGGAGCTAAGTGGTCAAAACTCGATGTTTATTCGGTATTTCAACGTTATAATTTGGAGTTCCTTCATTTCGTTTGAAGTCTGTTTAAGGATCGAACTAGGGAATAACAAATTTGAAATCTGTGTATTTTACTGGAGAAAGAATCTTCTTTGTTATGAATGTCATAGACAAAGTCCTTTAACTGCATCAAATTAGCATGCGGAAGCCACTTCTTGTTTTTGTCGGAAATCGGTATAATCATGCTGGAAAAGTGTTGTCGAATGAACTATATATATATATATATATATATATATATATATATATATATATATATATATATACATATAACGATAACATCCCACCTTTATAACTCAACGCGTATTCTAAATTATTCTTTTATCCTTTTAATAAAGCACAGTCCCTAATCAAAATTGCGACCTAGGAATAATAATTCTAAAACTATGGAATTCTAAACGCCTAGTGCCCCTATAGTATAAAAAGATTGATTTTCGCTGCCTTCTGTCTTGCTCTCTGCGTCTTTGCTCTCGTCTTGTCCGTTCACGCTTCTCTTCTTTTCGTTCTCCTAATGTCGCTACTGTCTGAGTATCTATGTCTAGTTTACTCAAATTCTTGCCGGTTCCGATGTCATTATTGTCGTGTCGTCAATTTGTGTCACTTCGATATCCTTTCATGTCTGCTTTTAATACCATAAGGAATCATGGGAAATAAATACTTCAAAGGAGAGTGACTATGTGTTTCTTTAGTGTTCTTTCGGCAAACCTTATATCATCCTTTTGTGCCATGTATCTTCTTCGATGTGTGCTGAATGTCTTCACTCCACCCCAACATTCATAAATGATAAACAATGTGTTTCCCTGTCTTCAATGTTTTTTTCCACCACGACTACAAAAGTGCATGAATCGTGTCCATGATGTATCTACAAACACACACACACATAGAGTGGCTCCCAAAAGTGTTTATACACTTACGATTGTCAATGAAATAGGGGTCTATCCATTAATTAAAATGAATATTTCAGAATGGGTATTTGGTACTAACATCTAAAATCTATTCTTAATAAAACTACATGAAATATTTTTAAAACATAGTAAAACTTTATTTTTAAGAAACCAGTAATCAAAAATTAACAAAAACTTTATCTCACAAAACTCATCGTACACTGAAATATTTTCGGATAAATTCATAATTAGAATTATCGTCTGGCGCTTTAATTTTATTTTTGAATTGTGGTGGCATTTAAAATATCGTTTGGCTTTAATTTTTGCTTGCCTACTCCGAAATATTCTATTTTTTATTGAAAAAATTGATCGTAGTCGTAAAGAAACAACAAACAGCATTCAAAAATTTATTATTTTTCATCACAGTAGTGGTAAATCAGTTCGGAAAATTGGTAAATTACTTAATTTATCCCATTATACTGTGCAGTATGTGATAAAACACTTTAAAGAAGAAAATCGGATCGAAAACAAGGTAAGAAAAGGTTGTCCGGCAAAGTTAACAAAACGTGATCAGAGATTTATAATTAGAAAATTTGTGAAAAATCCACGTTTGAGTGCTGTAAAAGTTTCTGCAGAATTCAATGAACATTTTCTACTTCAATTTCACCTGAAACTGTTCGATGAGTTCTCAGAGGAGCTGGATTACATGGGCATTCTGCCCTTAGAAATTTTTTTGTGAATGAGAAAAATAGAAAGCTTAGGCTTTCCTTCGCACTATAAATGATAAATAAACCCCAAACGTATTGGAATAATGTCTTATTTACTGATGAAAGCAAGTTTAACATTTTTGATTCCGATGGGCGTATAATTGTATGGAGAAGAAGAAATGAGGAACTTAATCCCAAGAACTTAGTAGGAACAGTTAAGGATGGCGGTGGAGGTGTCCTTGTGTGGGGGTGCATGTAAGCATCAGGACTAGGTAATTCGATATTTATTGATGGCATAATGAATCATGCTGTTTATATAAATATTTTAAGAGACAATTTAAAATTATCAGCCAAAAACTTGGGTATTGGAAACAACTTTGTTTTTTTTATCAAGATAACGATCCTAAGCACACGGCTCTCAACGTTCGCCTCTGGTGTCTCTATAATTGTCCACAAGTTTGGAAAACACCACCTCAATCGCCAGATTTAAACCCAATAGAACATATTTGGAGAGAACTGGAGGTTCGAGTGCGAAAACACGACATTCAGACGAAAAGCGAACTAAAAACAATTATGATGGAAGAATAGATGAACATTGATGATGAAATTACTTAAGAACTAGTGTAATCAATTCCTAGACGTTTAAAAGCTGTTTTGGATGCTAAAGGACATCCTACTAAACATTAATTTAACAAATAATTAGAATATTTACTAATATGTAGAGATTTTTTTCAAGCGTACGATGACTTTTGTGAGATAAAGTTTTCGTTATATTTTGATTGTTGGTTTCTTAAAAATAAAGTTTTATTATGGTTTTAAATAATTTCATGTTTTGTTAATAATATATTATAGATCTTATTATTAAATACCCATTCTGAAATATTCATTTTAATTAATGGATAGACACACTATTTCATTGAAAATCGTAAGTGTACGAACACTTTTGTGAGCCACTATATATGTGTGTGTGTGTGTGTGTGTATATATATATATATATATTGTTATGTCATATTCAAAATGTGTAGGTTAATTTTATACAAACAACGTTTTCATTCAAAATATGCATATACTATTCACATAAACATTTTTTAAATAAAGAAAATATGGTTTATTTGCACGGATATACAATAAGTCTCTTAACGAATAATGTTTCCATTCATTCAAAATATGCAAAGATTATTCGCCGAAAATTTGTGTCCGTTAAATTATAGATATATGTCTGTTCTAATAGATAATGTCTGTTAGACTGCCTTCAGAATAATAAATTAAATTTTGTTGAAATCTTAAGACAACTATTCATCTAAACCACCCATAAATCTACATTCAAAAGAAAGGTACCATATTTTAACCTGATCTTTATCTTTTATGGGTCATAGTGTATAGTGATAACTTTAATCCTTTCTATTCACTGTTTATTATGAACGTAACTGAAATACCATTATAAATTTGTTTTAATATATTTGTTTTTATTCATGTGCGTCATTGACTCACTCAGTGTTTATACACCTTTCTAATATAAAATCATAACAAATTTCTAATGTTCCGAGGCTATTTTATATAGTAACTAGCTGAAAACCCGCACTTCGCTACGGAGTACATTCAAATTAAATTCAACCGTCAATGTATGCAATTGATATAAAAAAGTATATATATATATATATATATATATATATATATATATATATATATATATATATATATATATATATATATATATATATATTTATTTATTTATTTCTAAAAAAATCTTAAGGGATATTTTTATTGACAAAATAATGTAGAAGAAAATATTCAAATTAAATCTAATAGCACATACTAAAGAATATAGTACAGTTAATATAGTACAGTTTGAGGAACATATCTTTTACTGTATTTTAATATTTTTTTGGATAATGTCCTATCGTCTGCCGCATTAGCAAGAAAAAAATTTTTTTTTTGTCTATTTCGTTGTATGCGCGTGACGATAAATTAATTTTAAGTACTAGAAAAAGAAATCACGTGATCAGCATTTAATACATTAAATTCTAAAAATTTATCTTTAAAAATTCACCAAAAATCAGAAAATGGAGGTAAAGATTCAAAAAAAAATTTTATTTTAAAGAAATTTTTATGATCTTTCTATTAGTATAAATTTTATAACCCTCAAATTAATATTTTAAACACAAACTTAAAAAAAGTTATTAAAACAGCTTAAAAATTTATTTTAAAAAATCTAAGAAGAATTTTTCATAAATCTTTCTTAGTTCACCCCTACACTATAAGATGAATCGCCATGCAAAATTTCAGCCCTTTAGGTCCGGTGGTTTGGTCTGTGCGTTGTATGTTAGTCAGTCATTCACGGAACTGTTTTATATATATATATAGACTGTGCATATCTAAAACAAATGCTTGGCATTTAATTAATAAAATCTACAGTTCTCATTTTTACGATTATTTAACAGAGAATTTATATAAGTTCAAAATATTAGCACTCACCGCTTGCGGAATGCAGCTGACACTTTTAATTAACCGTGCAAGATTAAACATATTAAATTTCGATTAATGACATCAATCGGAAGGAAGAATCAGCAAAGCTTCAAATTTTCAAACGGATGAGAATGAGGAAAACACTCTGGTAGCTGCCCTATTTATACTTTTTCCATTCTCTATTTCCAAGAAACGGTGACGACTTGGACGAAAGTGGCAAGTTTTATATCCGGGACCACTTCTGATTGGCCAGAATGGGAAATGTGGCAAAAAGTCAGTGATTACGGACGAAAGTGGCAACTTTTCTCCTGGAAAAGGTTTTGATTGGCTGAAATTAAAATGTGGCAAAATGTCACTTTGTACTTTTTGTATTCTTCTTATAGAGTTCTATAAAATATACACATTTTTGTACCTTTTGTGCGTATCTTTCATCATTTACATAACTTTTTATTATTTTACCAAAGCTGAATAAAGTATAAATATTCGTTACAGGCGAAACAGATGACTTTAAATTATATAAAATTTGGCGACTACCAGTTTGTTAAACAACATATACTTCAAAGTCAATTAATTCTAAATATTATGCTTTTCCATTCTAAATAAGCACGAGGTCCCATTTATAAATGGGGCCTCGTGCTCATTTAAAATACTTGAAAAAAGTATATATTTATTCAAAGATAAAGTATTTCAGGAGAAAAATGATGACATCGTGAATAAATTAAATGTGAAAAATTTAAAAAATTATGATGTTTTCTTTACGAAACGTTGCTCTAATATCTTACAACTAAAATATTTCTTCACTGTTAGACCTTATCACTTTAATTTGTACACCACAATTTTAAAATTGATGCTTTTTAACAATACTTATATCATGTAATCTTCTTCAATATTCGATTTTAATTTTATTTTCATCTTTGATGTGTTAATTAATAACAGCCTAAAATCAATATTAAATGCTTTGATTAAAATATTAGATCATAATTTTTGCAGAAAAATTCCATACTCCTTTTCCTGTATGTATAACAGTATCTTCGGAAATTTTGATCAATTAATAATGTTTAATCATTTGCAGTTGACATTATTGACCTATTAATAAGTTTACTGCTATCAAAAACATTAAGCTGCAGTGATATTTGTGTTTAAATAACAGATCCCTCTAGTTTTCCAGAACACTTGCTTGATACAATTAAATTTGTACTAGAACACTTGAATTTGTAAGTAAAATGCATTTTCAAAATTTAAAAAGTAATTTGATTTTCAGGTGAGTAGTATAAGTATGATTTTAAGTTATTGTCTAAAATATCACGCTCAAATACAGAAATGTGTCCAATCTCACAGAAAATACTCTCTGTTAATGTTTTGTGGAATGTTGCTAAACTTTAACAGGTCTAGCAAAACTGAATGCTAAAGTAAACATTTCTGTACTCTTTCTATTTCTTTTTCAATACAAACACAAAATAACTCCAAACCGGAGAAGGGAATGCGTTAATCCTATTGCGCGTAAATTTAGTAATTGATAAGATATATTTCCAACATATAGAATTAAAAGTAATTGTCTTTCAAAACATAGTTAAAATATGTTTTTACATTGACAAAAGGGGGCTTGGGGTGCCTTGTGGGGATGACAGATCTGTACTGTTGTCCGGCATCCTCGGACCCTACATGAATGAAAAATGTCACTGAACATGGGAAATGAACCCTTGGCTGCGAGTACAGGTATTACTCCGTAGCTTCCGATCTTCAGTTTGAACAAGGCGTATAAGCGAAAGCTGTGGTCGCTGTAATTTATGAATACTTACATCGAGAAAAATTTTCCTACTGTCACATGAAAACATAGCAAAACAAAATCAACTATAATGAATACAAATTTAGGTTAATACTGTTAGTGACCTTTAATTTGTTATACAGGTTGCTGAATAGGTTTTTTATCATAGTGAATTTATGCGGGCATATGATTTTTTCAATAATTTTATAGAATTTTATGATGTCATTTTCAACATTAAAATTCGTAGAATGTAACAAGGCCAGTGTGTATTTTTAAATATAGCAAAATATTTGCATACTAACATAATTACTAAGATAAATTGGAACAAAAATTGTTTCATTTAAACATAAGTTTAATTTTACAATGTCAGCATATTCAAACTTATTAAATCTATGCACGGTTATTTTGCCTTGTAAAATTATTGGTTTGGTTTGGAGCGCTACGATCAACTTTTTGCTACACGAGGGTTAATTAGACCGGGACCTACAGTTTAAAGCCGATTCCGAACGGCTGGATGTCCCATGCCAACGTCCATGTTCCTTGGAACGTCCAATGTCAACAGTGGGACTCGAACCCACAGGATCTGAACAGAAGCCCAGCACCCTAGCCATTCGGCCATCGCCTGGCTGTTGTAAAATTATTGAAACGTTACTTTGAGTAATTTATAATACAATGAAAATTGAAGATACTTTTCGTCCAAATCCTTATTTTTATAAATGGGGCCTCGTGCTCATTTAAAACGAATTTCAGCAGTTAAGTTATATTAACGTATTTTCTTACATAATGAGTTGTGGATTATAGAATAGGTAAGTTGGTTGTTTGTATAGATCTCTAATGTTAATAGATTTTGCTACACAAGATCTAATTAGACCACTGAATAAGCAGGATCAACGCAGAATTTCTTATAAAGTTGAATATTTCATGATATCGGCATGGTATCGGCATTAACAGCCGATACCCAACGTTGTATTAGACAGGTATCCTAGTTTCAGTGTATTTTTTATCATTTGTTATTTACAGTTTAAAATTGTTAAAATGCAAAACTTCAGTTAATTTCAACGAGTAATCTTAAAGTAAATAAATAATTTTTTTAATAAAATGGCAATATTTCTCAATCTGACTTTTTTTTTAGTGAACCTAGGTAATATGTATCTCGTTTCAAATTACTCAAGTTTAACTTTTGTTGGTAAAACATGTACGTAAAGTTTATTTAACAGATAACTTTACCATCAAATACGTATTTCAACATATCTGTGACAGTGACATTAGATTTTAAGCATTTTGAGAAGTTGATGTTTTTCCTATCTTTGAAGTATTTTGAAAATTTTTGGGCCAAAATATTTTTGCCGAAACTCATCATAACATGTAAGAATCTTTGCGTGACAACTGTAGCAAGAATTTCGCTGAATTACACGGAACGGTGGATTCTTTTATTTAAGGCAAAGGTTATAAGGACTTTGCCTTAAATAAAAGACTGTCAGCCTTTTTGTATTTAATGCTTTAATTGCATTTCTCGACTAAATACAGGCTATTTACAATATGTATAAAAAGGTTAAATTCGGGGGATCACGGCATCGACGAGGAAGGACAGACTTGAGTTGTAGCTGCGCTTATTCTAGTCTATCTAGGCAAAACAGAATCTCCTTGTCTCTGGCTCCAGCGTCACTCTGAATAACTTAATTTCTGAATCCCTGACATGAAATTAACTCACATACGGCGACTTTATATACCTTCGCTGAACGTTCTCGAAAGGTCGGGAAAACGCCGCCTTTCTTTATTCAGTTATTGTTCCCAGATGACTAGGCACCTCCGGTCGGCAACTTCCCTTTGGTATCTGACGAACTGTTCCGAGAGCTATCGGTAGCACCTCCGGTCTTTATGTCGCCAAGACTGTCAGTCTCCAGCCGTCTAAATCAATTAGGGGCACAAACAGCGCGTTGATTCTTCTTCCAGGAATTTCTCCGAGGTCAGATAATTCAAAGAATTGTAAGCCTAGTGACAAAATCACACTCAGTTCAAAATCAGTTACTCAGTATAAAATTTGAGACAGAGGAATTTCGCGCGGTCTTTGCCTTGGTCAGTTGCTTTCTGGCTCGCGCTCGTTCATCTTCATTACTTCCTTGCTCTACTGTCCGCGTACTGCTCCCAACTATATTAGGATGTAATCGTGTTCGATACTCAAGCCCCGGTGGAGTCCGGTAGATCGCTTGTTGCGTCCATGTCGTCAGTGTCAGTTTGTGCCAATTCATATTGTTGCGTACATCTTTTCCGTGTCGCCATCTTGAAGTTTAATTCCATGGAACAAAATAATTCAACTGAGTTCCTGTTCTTTCCTGAAGTGTATATGTGTGAATCCATCTACTGTACCGGTCTATTAGAGGTATTACCTTCCCGATGTGTCAATGGCGCTTCTCAATAGTGTTCTGCTCGTCCCTCTGCCTCGACTACAAAAGTATTGAATCGCACCCGCGAATCTTGTTGTACCATTCCCATCACATAGTTCAAGTTATTGTGCGTGTAAAGCCCGTTATCATTTTTTAATTAATATATATATATATATATATATATATATATATATATATATATATATGGGTGGATCAAAGGGAAACGGAACAGGAGCCACAGAATGAAACGACAAAATTTAATCATAGTTCAAACATAATCTCCAAAGATTCACAAGTACGTGTCCTATTGTTTCACCAAGCAGTAAATACCCTGTTCATAGAAGTCCTTTGGCTGAGATCGGAACCAATATCGAACATTGTCCATGCCTTCTCTATAGGAGTAAAAATGGCGACCCTTCAATGACTTTTTCAGTTGACCCAAGATGTGAAAGTCACTTGGCGATAGACGGAGGTATACGGCGGATGTTGTATCATTGTCCCGTGAAACTTCGCCAACGTGCTCTGTGGTGTGTTGTCATGCAGCAAAACCACTCCAAGGAACTCAAGGAGAAGCGGTCCTTCCTGATCGAAAAACACGTCGGAAAGGACAATTGGACTTCTTTAGCAGAGGGGAGCTTGGCTATTTCGACTGTTGGCTTTGTCGCTTGCTTTCTGGTTGGAAGTGATGGCACCAAGATACATCACCTGCCTCAATTCTGTCCAGGAAATTATCCTCAGAAATCTATCTGAGATGTTGTAAAGACATACTGTTGCCGGACGATACTGTTGCCCGACCGCTAGTGTATATCATGTGCTTCTGCAATATTATCCAGAGCAAGTCCATTTCTGTAATAGGGGTTGCCTTCCTTTCCTCCCGCTGTACCTGTACACACATTTGTGCCACACTCATACAAAAATGAATGAAATTGTAACCAGTGTTCCGTTTTCATTTGATCAAACCTTATATATAAAGCGTTAATTAGTTACACTATAGTCCTATAAACTCGCATACAGCTTCTAAATGAGTGTGTATGCGGATGTCTAATACTTTAACTATGGATGTGTCAAAAAACTTCGCTTACGTACTCATGTATGTCGTTTTAAACTCAATTCTACATCCGTCTTCAGTGTACTTGGCCTCTTAAAATAAGTTTTTAAGTGTTGTGGATACTACACACTACCACCTGACCGTTCTACGGCTTGTGGTTCAATATGAGTACTATTCCTTTTTGAACCCAGTTGGACCTACTTTATCACTAAAAATCACCGGTCAGTTTTACAACATTAAAGTCGGGTGATGGTCTTCAGTACCAAACTCTGCAGGTTTAAGTGCCGGGGTATTCAAAGGTGTTTGTAGCTCTTCCAAAATGGCGTTAAACATTCAATGCATGTGATTTTTTTATTGAAATTTAATTGAAAAATCTTGATTTAGTCATAAAAAGTTAATAGTGACAAAATTAAAGTCTATTGCATTCGCATTTATAAACGCGTACGCAAAAGTTAATTTTACCACTCTCTTAGATTTATAAATATCGGGTAGATGATGCTCACGCTAACGAAATTGGGAACACCTTGCAGTATAATCTTAAACTGTAAGTCCTATTTTGGGACCAAAAACATTACAGTAACTATTTTAATATCAACCAACACCCACAGCTAGTAAGCCAAGAATATCATGCCTAAACAATCTTTTCATGCGAGTCATGACTACATATTTGTAGGTGATTGTCATCGATTTCGAATAGCCAGTTAAATAGCATCCTATATTTTCTTGACGTTATTGGGATTGAATAAAGACATTTATAGTGACATACTAAGTATGGCTCGTGAAATAATTTTACGGGTTATTGGCTTTCCTTGAACTGATTAGACCACAAAAGAATCTTGCAGCATGTGTACACGTCATACTGTAGTAACCCATTTTCTTATATGACTCTTAAGGCTGCTATGTACTAAGAAAAAAATCGTATTTCCCTTTTCCTCTTCTTGCAGACTCTTGTGGTGGGAGGAGTCCAGTTGACAGTTCGAGAAGTCCAACCCCCTTAGGATTGACATTTTGAGGGATTGTAATGGCTGTCTCTCTATAAGGGGGTTAAGCCCTGCCCCCAAATTTTTTATTTAAAATATATTTTTGTCAACTATTTACAGGTACATAAATGATGATAATCAAATAAAATTGGTATTGTCAGATAGCCTGCACTTTTCTGCAAAGCGCTACAGGATTCATTTTATAAATTTCGTCCAACGAAAGAATTTATGAACGTTTAAAACACACTATACCAGATTTTTCCCCGAATAATTTAAATTTTAAAATATTAATTGCATTTAAAAAAAACGAAAAATGTACACAAATGTAAAATTTCTTTCTCTATGACGGAGTACATTTTTTTAAAAAAAATCTTTGAATCCAAATCGGCAATCCGTTGGCAAATTTTCTCCATAGGTTAACATTGAATTGAGCGAATCCAATGGGGTTAGTACATAGCAGCCTTAAGAGGGTTGATCAAATCAGAAAGGTGTTTCGACGGTATACCCATCAGGTAGTTGTTGTCAGGGAATATTTTAGGTCCTTTATACATTTGCTTTTCAGAATCACCGCCAGTTACTATAACTATCCCGCAGATCAAGATAGGATAATATCGCCTTATACTGATACCGCTATATGGTCTTTAACATGATAAAAGAGGAACCTTAACATGTCTATTCTTTACCCTTTATTTTAGTCGGCGTTACAACGATATATATGATTATTGTCTCATTGCAGCCGAAGCGTTTCGTTTCTCTTTAAATGACTAACCGTGAACTTTTATATTATTAAGTTGGTCAAAATGCTCTGTTTTTAAATGAAAATGTGACACATTTTTCATTTTCACTAATACCTTTATTGAATAACGGGTTCACCGTTTTGTTCACCCCTACATTCTGTCATCTTTCAGGCAAATTCATAATTCTATTCTCCCAAATAATTTTATCCTTTTGAGCCAAGAAATGTACCACGTGCCTTCTGCAGTCTTCCGGAGAATTGAATTTTTTTTCCAACAAGAGAATCTTGTAAATACCGAAACAAATGAAAATTCTAAAGGGCAATGTCTGGTGAATACGGCGGGTGAATCAAATCTCCCCAGGGAAGATTTAACAGTTTTTGCCTGCTTATCAAGGATTTTTAACTCTTGATTTTTATATTTTGAGAATGTCGGCTATCTTCCGCAGGGTATAACGTTGATTGTTCTGAATAAATGTCTCGATATTTTTTCAACTACAACTGGTCTGCCGGACGTTGGAGTTGGATTAATCATTGGAGAAGTATTGTCCGGCGATAAATCTCCAGCATGAAACTTTGCAAAGGATTGTTTATGTCAATTTTATCCCTATAATATAAACACCACGGCAGCATATTTAAGTTCACGACAGATGTTACCCGATAATTTAAAATATCCTTATTCCTCGTCGAAATGCGTTAAAATGTTAAACATTTTTTTACTCTTGTGCTTCTACGTGAATGCATTCGTTTAATTGTTTATTTAGGTCCATTTTTAAAACACAAATTTCATTCAGGATTTCGAAAATTTATTCTGTTATAATGCACGCTTTTAGGACTATTTCTGCTGATACATTCCACACAAACAGATAAGGAAATTGAATATTATAGATATTAAACATTCTTTAATATAGAAATATTTATAACTCCCAAAAGGCTCCTCTGAAGTATATTTTGACGGTGTATGATTATTCCGTACATTTGCGTGTTAGATCGATTAGAATATATAGAAACAGAAATTTTTATAAAGTAAAATTAAGATTATAAACTCTAGAGTGTTTAAAGCTAGTTTTTTCAGGAAACTTTCAACGTATTTTGTTACTCTCTTCTCGTATGTGCGATAATTTGATTTTCTCCTTGGGGATTTATCTGCCTTACCTTTAAAACATTTATCGGAATACTGCTTCTATTATGCGGGTAGCTATAATACATAAAGTGACTGGTTTTTATAGTTATAGTAAAACATTTCACGTAAATATATTGGTATCTAAAACAGAAGCCTCCTTAGATACAGGGGGTTTAAGCAAAAAGGTATGCTCTTAGAAAAGGTTAGACATCTCTTTTTATACGGTATTCAGTAATATGAAACAATAAGATGATACAGAAATAATATTAGGAAAAAATTGTTTTCCAAAGAATTTTATTAAAAGATATTATAAATCTGTGGAGTTACAGATTTTTCGGCTGAACATTGAATTTTTCGGCAGATGTTGATAAGTCCGAAAAATTCAATTTTATGTTTTAAGTTGATATGGCACACTAAAAATTGGCTTTTTAATGTGGCAAAATATGGTAGTGGAATTATGGAAAAAATACTAAGTTATTCGCAATTTAGCAAAAGTTGATGTTTTCTTTTTTTCTCAACCCACCCCAAAATTTTACTCCCTAATTGAAACAAATATTTTCATTGAATACCAGCCATTTGCTTGAGGTTGAATATGAGTATTAACTAAAGAATATTTGGGTTGAAAAACTTAATTGAGCTATTATATACACTGAAGTGCCACTGAATTAGGGATAGCAAAGCCTATGCAAATTGTGTAGCGCTGCGCATCATGTATGCGCAAGTGAGGACGCTGTGGTAACTGCATATATAGCGCGTACTGTGGTTGTTCTGAATTAGTTGTTGGAATTGCCAGTATGGGTAAACTGCCTCATTTAGACGCCTACGATCGCGGACAAATCGTAGGTGCGCGACGCATGGGCCATTCAATTTCCGAAATCGTCAGACAGCTAGGATTTTCAAGGTCGACAGTGTCAAGAGTATATCAAGAATGCATGGATGGGGGAAAAAACTAGCGATCAGGCAAACTGCAAAGGACAATTAGCCTTGACAGTGCGTGGTGAGAGACGGCTCAGGCGTATTGTACGTAGGCAGCGAAGCCAAACATTAGCTCAAATTACCACCCAGTTTAATGACGGTGCCAGTCGTACAGTCAGTAAACGGACTGTGCGACGCTCGCTTCGCCGTATGGGTTTCGGGAACCGTCGACCTACGAGAGTACCATTGCTCTATACTCGCCATCGGGCTGCACGTCTTGCCTGGGCAAGAGAGCACAGAGACTGGAGTGTAGAGGACTGGAAACGAGTAACATGGAGTGATGAGTCTCGATTCCGACTACTTAACGCCGACGGGAGGCTCAGAATATGGCGTCAGGCTCATGAAGCCATGGATCCTGCATGCCTGGCTGGAACTGTACAAGGGCATGGTGGCTCAATCATGGTCTGGGGTGTTTTTTCGTGGCACAGTTTGGGATCTTTGGTGCATGTACGAATATCCCTCAATGCAATTCGGTACGTAGAGTTGCTGGGTGATCACCTCCATCCGTTTATGCTGTTCTGTTATCCGCACGGTAATGGAGTTCTCCAGCAAGACAACTGTACCTCTCACAAATCCCGGTTGGCTACTGGCTGGTTGGATGAGCATTCCTCTGACTTCTCTGTCATGAATTGGCCACCTAGAAGCCCAGACTTAAATCCTATTGAGCATCTTTGGGATGTTTTGGAACAAGGCGTGAAAGGCCATCACACAGCACCAAAGAACCTTACTGAATTATGGACAGCTTTAGCCAATATTTGGCAAGCCATTCCCGTGGGACGTTTCCAGAAACTTGTTGAATCTATGCCTCGTCGTGTGGCAGCCGTTATCAAGGCCAGAGGAGGCCCAACTCGTTACTAGGTAGGTATCCCTAATTCAGTGGCACTTCAGTGTATTTCACCTCAAAAGTTTATTTTATAATTAATTTGCCAAAAACGTAAA
The DNA here is from genome assembly GCA_907164885.2 of Dolomedes plantarius. NCBI lineage: Eukaryota > Metazoa > Arthropoda > Arachnida > Araneae > Dolomedidae > Dolomedes > Dolomedes plantarius. The sequence continues at coordinate 106,234,961 of OU015495.1, read as the reverse complement.
AAAATGACATATCAACATCTGCCATAACGCCACAGAAATAGCACTGTAGATAGCAGTATCTTTGCAAAATTCATATTTACATATCAAGGAAGAAGTCATTAAGGGATCAGTTAGAAATTGTAGTGAAATCCTGAAGCTTAAATTAAATATAAAAGTGAAACTTAAAATATTGCATCTTTAGTCCTCCAACAACTAAAAGTTATCGTAAATTTACAAGAGTGAAAATTATTTCTGTATGTCAAAGAAGGTGTCCTTTATATCACTTATTCCTTGATTATCATATTCAATATAATATTTACAAGATTGTTATTTCTTTTCTGGAAGCACTTCGGTCTCGGCGATTTTTTAAAGAACATCCCAATACTCTATACTTTCGACGCATCCTTTTTTTTTATCTCTCGTATAACCATCTGTGAAGATAATGTTTTGTTTCCCTAATGGTTTACAGAAAACTTTGAAAATATTCTACTGAATTCCGACTTCCTGCCACTTCAGTTTCGATCCATGCGCAATGTTCTAACTCGTAGGCTGAAGTTTGTTGGGAGTGCTAAAACAGTCTTTTGATATACCTTTGCTAATTACACCGTTTAGTTTATCCAACGCCTTCTCTTGTCAGCGAGACTACTCGGCGTCACGAAAACCAGTAGAGCTTTGACCACTGTTGATAGCCTAAAGACATTGGCTCAAAATGCTCTAGGGATGCACAAGAAAAAAGCTCGCAGTCCATACGCCCCCTTGCACAGGGAGGGTATTAATCGGTGGTGGCATGTCCGATTCTGAATAAACGAGTCTGAAAATATTCGTATTCCGTCCATGTGCATTGTTCTCACTTGGAAGTTGAGGTCTTGTGCGGTAAGATAATCTTTTGATTCACAAGGGCTAATTACACCAGTTAAGTTTATTCAAAGCCTGCTCGTGGCAGCTAGACCACTCAGAGTCCCGAAATCCAGTAGAGCTTTGAGCACTGTTGATAGCCGAAAGACTAAAAATTTTTTTGGTTGCTCAAGGTAAAAGATGCTCGCAGTTCATCCCTCCACCAGCACACATAGTAAACTTTGATTGGTCATGGCATGTCCAATTTTGAATAAATAAACCTGAAGATAGTCGTGTCCTGTAATCCAATGGAATGCTACAACATCCTACGGCCGGGAAAGGCCAGTATGCTCAGTATGCGATTACGTAGAGTGTCGACCGTTCAGTCTAGAGCAGGGGGCACCACGTGCAGGCGATCGACTTCATCCCCCGAAAGGAATCCATGTTGGTGTTTAGATCTGTTTTCATAATCATTTTGTTTTTCTGGTGAGGAATTACCATTCGGTCATGTAAGACAAAAATCAGGAACAGGTCTCAAAACATTCTGGTACCGTCCATCTGTTGAATGATATTCAAAATGAAAGACAAATACATTAAATGTGTTTGCTTATTTTGTTGTTTACCTCATGGTTTGAGATTAATTCAGTAGAAACCCCTGCAGAAATATATTTTGAGACATCTGTCTGTTATCCGTTGTAAATAAACAGCGCGAGAACCTCTGGATGAAAAATCTTCTCTTCATTTCTGAATTTTCAATCCAGTAAAATCTGAGAAATTCAGCATTCCAATGCACCTAAATATAGAACAAAATTTATATTGAGTTGACAAAAAATTTTTAAAAATGTCAACAAAATTTATTTTGAGTTGACATTTCATAAAACCAGAAAGGTGTATGAAAAATTCAACAAACAATATCTTTTCAATAATCGCAGGTAAACGGTAATAAGATTTGTTATCTTATCTTTACTCAGATAAACAATTTTCGTGAAGGACGATTCCCAAAATGCAGTGATTTCCTTACATGAAAATGTATGATTTATGTAATAAAATTTGAGCCTAAAACTGTTTAAATACACTACAATATCCATTTGACTGATATGGCTCTTTAAACGAATTTGTGCTTGCACTATGATTGATTAAATGCAGCGCAACTTTATAAATTTATAAGGAAACTTTTTTTTCATTACTACCATAGTGGTTGCTGGAATTTCATGGAAGGTACAGAAGATATAAATTTAACAAAAAAGTATACATAAGTATAAGGTATATTTTAAATTATGTCAATACATCGAAATTCTGAATTTATAAGAAAGAAATAAGAACTATAATTCCAATAAATATGTAAAAAATTATACTTACCGTTTGTTCGCCTTCACTGAAAGCAACATAAGCCTGTAAAGATGAACTATGTGATTCATGACAAGGATGAACATTTGGAACGAAGAGATGACTTCCATGGAGGGGCTCCTAAATCGAAAGTTTTCCATATTAAAACTCGTACAAAAGAAACTTCGATAAACTAGGACTAAACAATGAGTACACTCACACAAACGTATTTACTTTTGCTAGGTTATTAGGTTTCAGACAAAGAAACGGGATTTCTCATTTATACCCTAAAATCTGATTTGGAATCGTAATAGTCAAATTTAGATTGAACATTTAAAAAATGCGTAAATTTTTTTCAAGCAAACAGCACAATTTAATTGAATCAATATACTTTTTATCTATAAATTTTTCGTCCCAACTCAAAAGTTTAAGGTAAACAGAGGATGCATTTTTCTCAAACTAGGATGTATTCATTTCGTAGATTTCATCCTGATACATTGCGCATTATGTGTAAATAAAAAGCGACTGTTGAAGCAATAATCATCGATTTAATGAGATAAATGAGAAAAAATGTAGTTAATGAACATTTTTTTCTATTTAACAGTACAAAAATTATGTTTATAAAAGGATATGCAGAAATGCTCATTATTCCTCTCAGATCATTAATATAATTTAAATATTGGCCCAGAAGTTCAAATCTTTTTCATCCCCCATTCCCTTGTAATACATAGTGTTTGGTTTGATTGTAACGATGCTTATTCACTAAATGAACTTTTAAACAATAGTCGCCAATTCCAGTACCTAAAATATGTTTATGTTGTGTCTTACACCCCGTAGCAGAAATATATTCTAGACCAGGTCCACAGCAGACTGCAGGGCGAAAAGTTTCAGCTCCAGTTTTTTGGACACAACGTGTTGGTACCCCAATGGCCGAGGTTCGAATTTCAAATACGTACATGGATCTCACAACCGAGGGCGAGGCTAACCGTAACGACCAATGATCACTTGTTCTTTACTACGCATGCATTTGGACTTAGAAACATTTATGTTTGGACTTTTATGTTTGTTTATATTCTGTTTATCTAGTCACTCTCCCTGTGTGTAGAGTTTGTTAGTTTTCTCACTTGCTTATAAATTGGAAAGGAAATCAAGTATTTTTCTATATAAAAAAATAAATAATAAATTCACGCACCTTTTGAATATCTAATGAAGACTTCGAATTTATGTATTATTTAATAAAAAGCTACTTTCCGTCAATATTATTACATTTTGGGCAGCAGACAAAATTTTCAATGTAAAAGTTTATTGATTATCTTTAAAATTAGATATTACATGTTGAAACATGTTGGGGTCCGTTTTAATACCGGTGCCACATCATTTTTGACTATTTCCAATACAGCAGACAGGGCCAAGCATAGTGAAGCCTTTATTGTGTCATGAAATCTAAATCTAGCACTCCATCTACGAGAATAAAATGTAGATACAAAATATTTGCACTCACCGGTTGTCGCATATAGCTAATTCTTGTAAATAACGTTGGAAGATAAATCATCCGTAAGCAGTATAGAATAGCTTCAGGCGTGGAGAGCTTTGAGTAATGTTTCAGAACTAACTGAAACGAATAAATGAAGCCGAGTGGCTTTAAAGCGCTCTATTTATTGCTTCCCTCGAGATATTTCCCAGAAACGGTGACGACTCGAACGAAAGAGGCAAGTTTTATATCCGGGACCACTTCTGATTGGCCAGAATACGAATGTGGCAAAAAATCGTTGATCACCAGCTATTTTTAGACTCTTTTTCCCTAGTTTTAAAATGATTTTTGTCTAAGCATGTTTACAAACCCTGTCATTATATATACATGAAATTTCTGCCAATATATCCCGCATTTCTCTGTATTGTATGTAAGAACACTAGCTGATGGATTCACCCATTATTAGGTCCAGTCCTCCCAGCGGAAAAATGCAATATACCCAGATTGGTTCTAAAAAAACCAGATTGTAATAAGGAAAATTAGGCCCCGATTAAGCTATAAAAAATTAAAATCTTGTAAGTATACAGCAAATGGATATTCAATTAGATGTACTCATAAAAATAAATTAAATTATTCGTGTTGTTAAAAGTCAAGAATCGAGATGAAATATTTCTCCTAGTTTCGAAGATTATCTCTGCATTACATAAAGAATGATTTCGAACGTAAGTTTTGCTTGATATGACCACTTTTGAAAAACTCGAACATTCTGTGCAATATCTTCAGCGTAGATCTGTGCAGCCGCCATGCCGAGTTAATTCAGTATTTTGAAAATGAAAGTTTTGCTGTGAAAGAAACCCTATTTCGGTCTATATTTATCAAAAAAGGAAATTTGTTTTCACATTTTTCACTCTTTTACTAGTTTTATGAAAATTTTTGTCTATACATGTTTACAAACCCTGTCATTATTTGTACATACTATTTCTTCCAATATATCCCACATATATCTATATAGTATGTAAGAACACTAACTGATGGATCACCCATTATATTAGGCTCAGAGAGAAAAATGTAATAAACCCAGATTTTAATACAGAAAATTAGACCCTTATTAGGTTATACAAAATTGAAATCTAGTAAGTATACAGAAAATGGATATTCAATTTGATATAATTTGTTAAAATGCATTAAATTATTCGTGTTGTTGAAAATCAAGAATCTGGATGAAATGTTTCTCCTAGTTTAAAAGATTAACTGTGCATTACATAAAGAATGTTATTGAAGGTAATAGTTCTGTATAATTTTACCTATTTCCAAAAACTCGAACATTCTCTTTAATATCTACAGCGTAATTCCATGCAGTTGCATTACCTAGTCAACCCCGTAGTTAATTCCGTATTTTTAAAATAAGTTTTGCTGAGAAAGAAGGCCAATTTCGGTCGACAGTTATCAAATGACGAAATATAAGATTATCTCATTTTCCGTCTAAACTTAAAAATTGAAGCGAGAAATGTGATTTTAAATACACCTGTAACTCACTAACACGAAGGTAATAATTTTTATGCGTAGGAATGATACCCAGCTGTAAGGTATACACAAGATTCGATTCACAAGAATCGAACTTTTGAGTGAATGAATTAAATCTGCTGCTTGAGATATGCTAATTTCGGCATACGCGCTTAGTATAAATACCATGCAGCGTCATTAATAAAAAAAAAGGTTAAGTTTGAAGAAGGGTTGTTAAAGTTGTTAGATAAGCGAGAGGGAGCTACGAGGGTATGCAGCTCGAGTGCTATCCTGCGCTAGTGCTTACGGGGCCCAAAGTTTACTTGGCAGAATTGCTGGTTGACTTACTGTTCGTGAGTATTGAAAAACATATTGTTCTTGAAAGCTGTATTTATATATCTGTACAAGTAGTAAGTATCAATCTTGTTGTTAAAAGCAAAGCCTACATGTGCAAGAATATTCAATAAACATTGTTTCATGTATAAACTGTGTTTGTATCAAATTCATTAAGAGAGCCACTTCAAATTATATACACCCAAGTCTGGGTAGAAGTGAGCTATATTCTCTATACAGCTCCAATGACAGGTTACAAAATCATACAAAAATTATAAGCATAAACATAAGGAATACAACAGAAGAAAAAGAATACATATGCTAAAGTATACATATGAAAACGAATACATATATAGCCCATAAGGGCCCTAGCCTCCCAGTACAGCCCATGCACGCTAGAAGAATCGAGCGCGGGGCAATTGAGAAGGTGAGATAAGTCCATATCCTTCCCCAGATTGTAGAGTTTGTATTTGGGACTTTCAATTATTCCTATTCGGAAAAGGTGTTGGCTAGAAAGTCCTTCAAAAGTCTGAAAAATGTCACCGCTTTAAACCTGGCCTTATCAGGGATATTGAGGATAAAGTTATACCAGGTTTTAGATATATTGCTTTCCCGGACACTGTCCTTTAGATTGTTCCGGAGAAGGTCACGAACCATCAATTTCAACGAGTGAAAAGAGATGACTTCACATGAAGTTCGAGTAACTGTTGTCCCCCTCTCGTCCAGTAAATACGCCTTCTCGTTAACCAGGATCTCACAATGGCCGGTATCCACTGTAGAACGATATTTTCCCTCTTTGAGGCCAGCTCGAGACAAGAGATGCATTTTTCGATAGAGGAGGACTGTTTTGGCAAGAGTGGAATTGATAGCCAAAAGTGTCGCTTTTGAGTCTGATAGAATGACTACACTAGAGAATTGTTGATTCCGGCATTGAAATTGGGATAAGGCAATATAGGAAGGATATAATATTCTAGAAATAGAGTCCCATGGTGCGCTTCTTATACTGTGTTGAATTACAGACGAACAGAGTTTTGTTACATTACATAACAAATTATAACCCGCAGGATCACTAATTTAACATACGTTATGGTGAAATTAAGCTAATTCCAACATTAAACCTTATTAACTATCATTAATGGATATAATTTAGTTAGACATTTTAACCTGTTTGTGTTATTCACAATTATCTTTTATTAATTATCTAGTTAAATAGTTTTAAGTAAAAGATTATATGTCTTCGAGGTCATGTGATATAGTCCTCATCTAATGCATGTTATCCTATTATGTGTTTTCCCCTTTTCAATATATATATATATATATATATATATATATATATATATATATATATATATATGTATATATATATATATATATATATATATATATATATATATATATATATATGTATGTATGTGTGTGTGTGAGATAGTGTCGATGTATATGTGTATCAGTGATATAGTATGTATATCAATGATAATGTGTTATCCATTACCCTACTCAAATAGTTTATTTTCACTATCCTCTTCACTACTCTCACATAATGATTTATTTTCTCTTTTTATTACACGAATTTAAAAGATTCTTACTCGTAACTGTCTACCTATACTCCTAGTGTTTACCGTATAATTTTAATTTTCCTCACTTGTTCGAGTTACTAGCGTATCAATTTAGCATACATCTACGATTTTAAAAAATATATCTGTCTTCATTATGACTTCTCTCGCGACATATTGCAGACTTTTTCAAATTCTGGCAATTGTCTGTTATAGGAATCGTTAGAAAACGGTATGTTTATGAGTCGATGTTCCGCTCAATTTTAATCCAGCCCCCTCGACTACGGATATCTTAAATAAACTGACAACTTCTTTACTATCATTTGAGCATTGAATTGGAGGCATTAAGGTATTTATATAATTTATGTATGTATAAACAGAAATATTATATGCGTATATATATCTGTCTGTTTGTCACTGAGTTCGTTTGCTATTGTAAGGCCGAAATTCAAACTTATTTTTAACTATTGCTTTTCTTACATTTAAATTGTTACTTGTAACTGATACATCACGACGCCCCCCCCCCATCCGCTATTTTCCAACACTCTAACAAGCTCTCTAGCAGAATCTCCTATTTTAAAAGCGACAGTCTTGAAAATTTTCTTTTAGCACGTGCGGTCATTCATATTCATAAGGTAGCTCAAGGTAACTCATATACTGCTGACCATTCAAATTGCAACACCAGGAAGGAAAGCAAATAACAAAACTTTTCTTATTGTACGTATACAGCATAATAGGAAGAAATGATTAAATTTGTAGGTATTTCTGGGATATACAGGGTCCGAAATTAGTACACACAGCTGCCGCCTCTGGCAGCTATAATGGCTCTAACAGGGTTAGGCATCGAACCAAACTGAGCTTAGATGACAGATATGGGCAAGTCATTCCATGCTGCTTCAAGTCAATGCCAAACTTCATCAATCGTAGTGGTTGGAGAGCGGTAGTGGCCCAGTCTCTCAGCAACCCCTGACCAGATTTTTCAATGGGGGAGTGATGTAGAGAACGTGCTGGCCAGTCCAACAGTTGAACACCCTCTGAGTCGAGGTATTTCAGGACACGACGGGAAACATGCGGTCTTGCGCTATCTTGTTGAAAGATGACGTCTCCGAGGCCTCGGATATAGGGCATAGCCACCGGTCTTAAGATTTGAGAAATGTAACTCTGGGTATTCAGATTACCGACGACGCGAACAAGGTGTTCGTGCCGGTTACCCAATGGCTGCCCACACTATCACATCAGGTGCAGGGCCCCCTATGACGATATTGAATGCAAGTAGGCCATGTGCGTTCTCCTCGGTGCTTCCAGACACAGATACGTCCATCATGCTGCACGCAGAAGCGGGACTCGTCTGAAAAGATGAAGTGGTACCTCTCCTTTATCCAGTTTTGTCGCTGGGCGCACCACTGTCGCCGCGCGTCTCTATGTCGCAGTGTCAATGGACGCCGCAATAATGGTTGCCGTGCACACTACCCGTGCTGCTCCAGAAGTCGTCGCACTGTCCGTGCGGATACTTGTCGTGCTGAAAACAAACCCATTTCCTACTTCAAGGTCCGTGATATGGCTGTACGATCCTGCAAGGCCGACCTAATAACATGTCTCTGTCCTCTCGGGCGTAAGTGGCGAGAGGCCGTTGAGATCCTGCTTGGCGTTCAGTATGACCCTTCTGAACCCATCGATTCCATATTCGCATGACAGTTGTTGGATTCCGACCAATGCGAGTAGCAATATAGCGGGACGATAAACCACACTCTCGATAGGCCACGATCCTGCAGCTATCGAATTCCGACACGTGCTGGTAGCCATTTCTCCTTCTTATACGAGACATAACATGATCTTCTCACAAACAGCGGTCAAATGCGATTTCCGAATGAGAAACCCTCTGCGTAACTTTCCTTTTATACGGAGTTTGAGATGTCGTTTCTCCCTCCTGTGTCGTTCGATTGCGCTTAAATACTAATCATTTGTTTATCCCAGTATCTTCTTCCTTTCATGCGAATTTGACGTTTGTGTCATCCCTCCATCATGGTGTTGTAATTTTAGTGGCAAGCAGCGTATTTTTTTCTGAACTTCCGATGTCTTGTGGTGTGGCCCGCGGCTAAAATTAAAAGCATTCGGTTTGAAGAAGCTAATTAAACAAGGTGTGTTATATTCATTAAATTGTTCCAGAGCCCCACCCATTCTAAACATAGTTTCAGGTATAAAGCTAAATACATTTTATCGGACTTCATCCTATGTTTTGTACAATGTTAAGCTAGGCGATGGCTGAATGGCTAGGGAAATGGTAATCGGTTCCGAAGTGTGTGGGTTCGAGTCATGGTGTTGACAGGAACTGTTTGTAGTCTTTCGGAATCTTCTTTAAATGTGGCGACTGACGTGTAACGCAACGTTGTAATGTAATGCAAGCGCCGAGCATTACATTACAGATATGTACTTATGTTTCTTCGCGGATGCTCCTTTTGAATGCTGGACGCGAAAGATGCTCCACTTCAGTCAGTTCAGTGACTGAAGTCATTTACCTGCACTGACTTGTAATGTAACGATCAAAGAGACTCACGGAAAAACTAACAGACTAGTGGATAACGGTAGCTCGATTTGAGCGGTTCTACTCGTCACTCGCTTTCCAATAATAAATATCGAATACTACATTACATTACAAGGTTTTGTTAGAAGTCAGTCGCCACCTCAAACTGGAGATTGTAGTCCTATTAACCCTTGCGTAGAAAAAGATAACCATTGCATTCTCAATCAACCAACCAACCAATCAATCAATCAACCAGCCTAGTAATTATGATGCAGATTTCATAAGCAGAGATTCTTTCCCAAATTCTACAGAGTAAATTTATTACTTCTATGCCAGAAATTTTTGGCCAGTACAAAATTGTAGAAAAAACTACATTGAGACAGAACTATCTCCATATTGTTCATCCCCGGTGTGATGATTATAAATCAGTTATGGTAATTTTTCCATAAATAAAAATATTGCAAAAGTCAAATTACCTGAAACTAAGTATCCCTCGGTACCCTTTTTTCATTTAATTATCAAAAATACATTATAAACTGCATTTTTTTCTTTGCTTTAGTATTCCGTTTACTTTCTTTTAAAATATATGCTTAAAGCAAAGTATCTGGATGGTCTCTAATATTGTTACTTTTTTTCTTTAGATATAACATTCAGAACCTTAAAATACTGTTACCTTAACTAATCAATGTAAGCAAAATTGAATTGCTTATTTTTTTTCTTTTTATCCTCCTAAGAACCTAATACATTCAAGTTTAATAAAGTACAGCAATCAAAATTTTATAACACCACCAAAATATCTGTTTAATATAACTTCTTGTATTCAGATTGCCCTAAATAGACATTTATTTTGTTTAGTATAGGAGATGTTGTAAATATATGAAACTAGACAAGTGTATTTTTAAAAGGCATATGAGATAAACTGTATTAACTATATATGGGAAACTATAACATTGAGAATCTATCGTGTCAAACTTGACAAACATTTCAAGTTTCTCGTGTTGGCTCCTCTGAGTTAATTGTTTATTTTAATTCTGCTCTCTTTGATCCGTTCTATATTAATTTAATTTCATTGTGTGGGAATATATTCAAAAGGAGACAGACTCCTTGCAATCGATCATTTGAAAAACGATCGATCGAGATTCCACGGTGTGTGTGTGTGTGTGTGTGTGTGTATATATATATATATACATACACCGGTGGCCGGTGGCTTCTTCAGTTCAAGAGTTGTAGTCTCGTTTCAGCAACAACAAATCCAGTCAAACAATCCAGTTGATGAGTACATTTCTTAACTTATACACATTATGGCTGTTTAATTGGTTAACATATTATAAATAAATATAAAAGACTGAAGGATATTTGCATATTTACAAAGGAAAGGGAAAATGGATAGTGGCGCCCGGTTCAATCCATATCAAATTCTCTTAGTCTGGTTTCACTGTAAGTGGCTTAATAATAAAAAGCAGAGTAAAGTAAATTCTTTACTGGAGAAGACATCTCGTCTTAAAAGTATAATGAATAAAAACTTCAGTTAACATACATCAAGCTAACTAACAATTTACATGGCGACTTAGATATATACAGCACAATTACATACTCAGTAGCTAGTGCAAAAGTAAAGTCAGATACCATCAAGACGTCACAACCAGTCAGCTATTATTGCATAGTAATAGGAATTTGAAGGTTAAGTAATATTGTTATGACCGAAAATAAAGGTTAATTCCGACAAATTCTCTAAGTGACACGCAATTCAACGTTCACACTAGAACATTAGATTACAGCTACTGGAAAATTAGATTTGAAAATGAGGTTTGAGATTCATCTCAGAGATAGTATGAAAGTGTGATCGCTCCTTTGCGGGGGGGGGATGGAATTTCAGCTGTGTGAAATCAGTCAGATGATTATGAAACGCTGTGAGGATTTCAAAACTTATCTAGGTTCTTACATGGGAAGAGAATATAGCAGATTCTCAGGGAACATATGAAAGCGTTATCGCTCCTTTGGTGGAAGGTAGGAATTTCAGAACAATGAAATCATTCAGTTGATTATTATATGCTGTAAGGATTTCCAAGACTTATATATAGGATCTGACATGCAACGAGCGTGTTGCAGAATATTTTTCATTTACTACTTTCGGGTTAATAGGGTGATCAGAGCATATTATTATAAAGTCCAATTTCCTTCTTCTTGCGAAATAAATTTCTGCAGACTGCCTTAGGAAAATTGAATACAAAATTAGTTTTTCGGAGAACTGCTAAATCCATGATTTGTTTGTAATGTCAGTGGCAGCTCAATGAAACAGATATTCACATAATGTAGAACATGATCCTCCAAAGCCACGATCTTCCTGGGGCCGCCAAACACAGCTCCAGTAGAAGTCCTCCTCGTTTCTTCTGAAGTCTTATTGCATCTAATAAGAATGCAAACAATATTCCCATGCACCTACATTTAAACGAAAGTTTATTTAGCATTTAAATTTTTCATAAATGAAAATATGTTTTTCAATTTTCAGAAATGCAAGCAGAAAATCTCAACAAAACTTATATACAAACTGTTCAAACTACAATCTAGTAAATTGAAATTAATTTTTATTTTCAATTTATTTTCCAGTGTGCAGTGTACTAGGGATAAAGTTTTTAAAAAAATCAAAGCTTTGTCCTAAATATTTATAAATTTCTAAATTACGGTAATAATTTTATTGAGATTTATTTTACACTCTTTTCAGGATTACTCGTTGTCCTTTAATGAGTAAAAAACAAAGTAATTTAATAAACTAAAATATAATTATATACACAAGATAATTTTTTTCTCCTTTATTGGATTGTTTGTCTATTCTATAAGTTAGGTTTAAATCCATTATAAGTGTGCAATTGTGTAACTTTAGAAAACACGATTTAATATCAGAAACATCATAAAAAAATTTTAGGTCAAATTTTAAAATGTACTATATGCTAGCCAATAATTTTATGCTTATAGTGGGAAACAAAAGAAGTGTTTACCTTTTGCACTCCTTGAAGTAACACATTATAAACTGGAAAATAGGAACTAAATGGACCAACAAAATCTTCCAATCTACAGATACTGTAGCGAAATTTCTGAAAGAAAAACAATGGTGTTTTTATCTTCATACAAGGAAATTCTCACTGCGTTTCAAATAATAGTATGAGTAGAATTAACATGTCAAAAGATCCTTTCACCGATCATATATGTAAAAGCGATACCTATTTCATGTATTTCCACTTCGGAAGTACATGGTATTTAGTAATAGCTACTTCTAAAGCATTGATTATAGCTTAAACTATTGGCATCTCACATATAAAATGTACCGAAACGGACTCATTGAATTCAAGTTTTAATATCGAAAAAGCACATGTCTGTAAAGAAAGAAAATAGTTTCTTTTTTCTTTTGAAGACATGGAAAGAGATTGTCCTACGTTTGACCTACTTTTGATTATTTATTTTCGAAATCACAGATTAATCTAAGTGGTCTAAACTCGGTGTTTATTCGGTATTTTAACTTTATAAATTGGCATTCCTACATTTCATTACAACTCTATTTAGGAATTAAACTAGGGAACTGCAGTTTTTAAAACAGTATATTTTATTGGAGAGAGAAGTCTTCTTTGTTGTGAATGCCTTAAGAAAATTGAACAAGTGGTAATTTGGATGTGCATTAAAAATTCTAAATACTTAATGTTTTATAGCATTCATACATCGTAGCCTGGCACTAAGGCATGAAATTTAGTTTTAACAAGGAATAAAATGAACATCAATATCAACGACCAACACTTCTGTTTCATAACTGCATGTTATAAGGGTGCATATTGCAGCTTGAAATAACTCTTACCTTTCCTACAAGAAATCGATTAAAAAGATTGATAGAATAATATTGGAACTGAAATCGGTACTATTGATCTTAAATGGTATTCAGGAAAATAATGTTTTAAAATATGACGAAAGTCTATTTTAAGAACCAATTTCTGAATATGTGGAGTACATTTACGCACGTTATAACGACAGGAAAACTATTATATTGTTAAATCAACGCGTGCGATTCTTTATGTGCAAGCAGTATTCTCTCCTATCCTCGAAATCTTATTTTGTGTATTTTGAATGTATCATATTCCTTACATAAACTGTACCGTAATAAATACTATGTATATACAGGGTGGTCATAAAAACATTTTGCCGATATATGGACCTCTAGGGACCTTTCCGATCAACCGATCGATATGAAATTTCAGATATAGTTATTCAGAGGTATGAGCACGGGATTCTGTGAACTGTGACAAAGTGGCGCTCACGGTTACGGATAAAGGTACAGAAACTCGAAATTTTCGAATGGCAATGCCCACTTTTTCCAGTCGCAAAATGCTCAAAGCATGCGAAATCCCAAAAGAGCGTTGGAACGGTACGTGTAGCACAAAAAACGGACGCTTTATGCACGCACAAAAAACAGCTCTGTGAACGGTCTGTGATGGCACCCATGTGGAAAATGTGTAATCCACATTTCATGTGGAAAATGTGTAATCCAAAGAAAAGTTTTCTTTTGTCCGACCTTTTGTTGTCATCAGTGATTGGTGTCTGGCCTCTGTCATATGCAAATTTCCTCCGTGCGCCGCAATCGTGTTTTTGTTGGCCGTTTGCACAGCTGTTTTTTGTGCGTGTATAACACGTCCGTTTTTTGTGATACATGTACCGTTCCAACGCTCTTTAGGGTTTTCGCATGCGCTGAGCCTTTTGCGACGAGGAAAATTGGGTGTTGCCATTCGAAAATTTCCAGTTTCTGTACCTATAACCGTAACCATGAGCGCCACTTTGTTGCCGTTCACAGAATCTTGAGTTCATACCTCTGAATAACTATATCTGAAATCTCATCTCGATCGGTTGAACGGAACAGCCGCTAGAGATCCATATATCGGCACAGTTTTTTTATGACCACCCTGTATACTAAGTAAAAGTTTTTTGTTATGTCACCTTCAAAATTCACTGAGTACGAACGCAACTGAAATATCATTATAAATTTATTTTAATAGACTTTGTTGTTTTTATTCCTGTACGTAATAGACATAAACAGTGTTTTTACCCCTTTATAATATTACACACGTTGCGGTACATAAGAAATTGCGTAACAAATTTCTAATGTACCGAGATCTATTAATATAGTAAATTTGCTTATCTAAATCAAAGGCTTGAACTTTAATTAAGCAGTTCTTAACATAACATTTATTTAACAGATAATTATATATGTACAAAATATTAGCACTTACCGCTTGCGGAATACAACTCACACTTTTAACCAAATGGGCAAGATTGATCATATTAAACTACGATAAATGGCATCAGTCGTAAGGAAGAATTAGCAAATCTTGAAATTTTTAAACGGAAAACAATGAAACAGAACTATCTGTCTGGTAGGTGCCCTTTTTATGCTTTTCCAATGTCAGTTTTCCAAGAAATGGTGACGCCTTGGACGAAAGTGGCAAGTTTTCTACCGGGAAAGGTTTTGATTGGTCGAAATTATAATGTGGCAAAATTTCTGCAAACAATGCACTTTTTATGCTCTTCTTCATTGACTTCTATAAAATATATATATTTTTGTAACTTTTACATTCATCTTTCCCCATTTGCCTCATTTTGAATTACTTTACCAACGTGAAATAAAGTATGAAACTTTATTAGAGGAAAACCAGATGACTTTAAATTATATAAAACCTGGTGAATACCAGTTTGCTAAACAACATATAGTTCAGAGCCAAGAAATTCAAATTTTTTTTTTGATTTCTTAAAAAATATGTATTTATTTAAAGATAAGATATTTCATGATAAGAATGAAAATAGATCGTAAATAAATTAAACGTTAAAAATAAAATACTTAATTTTTTTTAACGAAACATTGCTTTAATATCACACAACTAAAATATTCCTTGAAAGTCAGTACTGATCATTTTAATTTATGTAACGCAATTTTAAAATTGATGTTTTATAACAATACCTATATAATGTAATTTTCTTCTATATTCAATTTTAATCTATTTTCGTCTTTTATGTGTTAATTAATAACAGCACAAAATCAATACACTTTGATTAAATGCTTTGATTAAAATTTTAGATCATATTTTTCATAAAAATTCCTTACTCTTTTTCGTGTATGTATGACAGTATCTTCACCTATTTTGATCAATTTCTAATGGTTAATCTTTTTCAGTTGACTTTATGGAGATACAATAAGTTTACTGCAATCAAAATAAGTTATCAAAATAGTTATTAATAACTTTACTGTTATCAAAACATCAAGCTTCTATAATATTTAATTTTTAATAACAGATCCTTCTAATTTTCCAGAACACTTACTAGATTGCCTCCTCTTCGTTTAAATATAAAAGTTTCCGTATTTAGTTCTTTTTCATTTGTATTTGTTCACCGTACTTCGGTCCACTGGAGCGTTTATTTAATTCATTTATTAACGTTTATTTTTTTATTTGTATTTTTCTTGTAGTTTCATTTAGCTCGTGCCATTTTTCAAAAGCAATTTCAAGAGTAAAATTTCATTGGCCCGTGACTTTTCATAACTTTTGGCCTCCAAAGAGGACATAAAACAAATTCATCTGCAGAGAATTATTTTTCTATGTTTGCTTCAAAGTACGAGTATATTGTAGAATTAACCACTACAAGATGTACCCTCTTCTTCAGTCTTAAAGCAGTACTGTATGGGATCAGCACTTTCTCTTCTGTTTTCTCGCGTGTAATGTTTAGTTACATTCATATTTTTAGAGAGGCTTTAGATTTTTGTGCTTCTCATTTTCAAATGTAATTTCAACTGAAACAAAATGATGGCAAAATAGATCCCTGTTTTTCTTTCTTATTCAATATCGGGAATCAAAGGAGAAATTAAGTTGGATCTGCAACTCAACTTTCTTAAAATTTACAATGCTCCTGGCGTTCCCATTCAGCTGTGAAATAAGCACCGTTATTCATTGTGTTTAAAGTTATGTGTTTTACTTTTGGAACTATGATTTTTTAAAAATAAGTTACATCATTTTTTAAAATTTTTTTACTTTAAAAATTTTATATTTTTTTTAATTAATGTTTTAAAAATGCTGAAGGAAAATTAAAACTTATATATTTCTATTTAATGAAATGAAAAAATTTTGAAATTCGACAAATAATATTTCGAGTTATAACGATTTTAAATTACCCTTTTTAAAAAAAATTTAAATTTAAAATTTTTTTAAATCTTTGAGAAATTTTATGTGATTTTGTTTACAAATTATATGGTTAACCATCACAAAAAAATTCAAAATTTTAACTCGATAAATAAAATTTTTTAAAATGTGTTCCGGACCAAATACGTACTTTTAAAGTAATATCCGTCTCTAAAGCGGAGTGAATTTTTTTGGAATGGTAAATGTAAGCCGATAAAGTAAACAAAACTCAAAGATAAATACAACCAAGGTAATGGAATAATTCAAGCATAACTCGAACATGAAGGTTTCAAATCGATAATTACGCACCCTAGCTGGAAAAGTATGAACTCTATCCGACCGAGAGGTGGATGTTACCATTGTAACGCGTTGATCGAGGTAGCAATCGACTCAACAAAAAATCACAGCCAAATAAATTAAAATCGACGAATTTATTTCAATTCGGAGGAGAAAATTTGGAGATTGAAGATCCGTTACACAGTTAATGAAAGTCCTCTAAAATGACGACTGAGTCCGTTAGGAGGAGTTACCACTTGGAGTTTCGCTAATTCAATACCATCGAATAGTTCGTTGAAATTAGAGCAAGTCCCTCGATTTTCACTCTCTGCAGGGCGGATGACTGCGAGGCACTTTATAGAATCAGGATGATCCGGACTGATGATCTCGTCTTGAGACCTCGTCGAAATGTAACCAAGCTTCCTAGCCGAAGCTAAAAGTTCTCTTCGTGAGAAATAAGCCGCCGACTACGCAAGTCCGCGTATAGTCGTCTTCTTTCGACCCTGGATGGTCGGAGGAGTCTACCACAGCTTAGCCGGTCGCTAACTGACTTTTTCCCGCCCCGTCTAATTTTGGACTCTCTCCCTCCGTCCAGAGAACTCGTCTACTATTGGCTCTGCTAATCGTGATGTCATTCTAGACTTTTCGATTTGCTGGCAGGCAAGGTTGAAATTCTAGTGATTTCATGGTGGTCCCGCTTAAATCTGGAGCACCGTGGTGAATTTCTGTTCCGCCAAGATGTCACGTTTTTCCAACCGCTTTGTGTTCCTTTCGTTCTAGCTCGCTGTCACCTGCTATACGTTAAAGGAGGGGCGTGTCGGTCAGTTGCGACAAATTCCAGCCATGTGCTGCGTATATTTTAATTGTGAGAATTATTTTAATTCGTCACACCATATACGGGTTAATTTAATACATTAAAAGCAGTTCACATTAGCGGTATATTTGGTAAGAAGACTGTGGCATAACGATAGGTTGTTAGTCTTTAAGGCTGTTTTAAAATTACTATTACTGAATTCATGACCAAGAAAGACAGAGTCCTAATTATAATGAAAAGGCCAATTCTTTAAACAGAAACTTAACAAGAAAATTTATTTACAAAAAAAATTAAACATTAAACCATTACAACATATTCAGTTAATTTAAGTGCAGATTCACAGCGTACGCTCCCAGACCCATGGTCTCAACAGGAGCTTCCAAAAAACACGTCTGCCTAGCTGAATGTTACATGACAATCTCTAAAATTCTCCAACTTTCTGACTATCTCTCGGCTTGAAAACTTCGGTGGCGGCCGTCTTCTTAGAAATTGCTTTCCCAAAGGTCGGAAGATTATCGGCTGACAGCTCTTCTTAACGCCGAAACTTTATTACATTCCAGTGACAAAGTCGCATAGAGCTATCTCTAAGAAAGACAGCTTTAGGACGGTGATAGGAGACGCTTCTGTTTTCCAAACAGTTACCCCCACAGCTTGCTAGAGAAACCGCTATGTCTGGGATTAACTTTCAGGCCAAAAACTCTGGCGGCATTTGTTGGAATCGTTTTTTAATCTCCCACAGAAGTTTAGAATGCAGGGGTACGCGTGGCTTGAGTTTTTTAAATCTTGCAGCTGTGGAAGTCTCTTCGCAGATCGTGGGAACCGCACAAAACACGTGACGTCACAATACTCTACCCTGAAATATAAAAACTAAATCAAATTAGTATCAAGGAGTCGGCGATTACCAAGTTATCAGATTTTTTAATTATATTTCATTGTGAATTCAGCATTAAATATAGACGAAAGATCTTGGGATTCCTTCGGCTTGTTGTATTTATTGCAGCAATTTGTCAGATGAAAGATTAACCTTTTATTCAAGAAGAAAAATTTATTTGCAAAATAGCATAACTCGATAATACGACTCTCTTGATTCTAAGCCAGGCAATGAATTTAGAGTGTTCGAGCGATTCGAGAGAAAGAGCATCAGGCTAAAACTTTGTCGTGGAGAGCATTATTTAATAAATAGTGCTTTGAGAAATCATTTTCTTGTAGGCTAAAATACTTAACTTTCAGAAAAATATTTATGCTTATATGGTAATGTTACTCTGTATGACTCACAGCTACTTTCGTCCATATCGTGCATGGGTTAAATTTATAAGTGCTTTTTATGTACTTCATCCATTTCATCATAAAATTTGAATTCGTCTCAAATTCTGTTGCTGTCATCTGTCGACTGCATTAGGAATCTTTTGTATTCAGCAAAAGTATTTTCTTATCCAAAAAAGGTAGCTAACTTGGAAATAGAGCTCTGTTTGAGAAAAAGAGAAAAAAACGTTGGAAATATTTCTAAACATGGCACACCAACTGAAAGAGTTTTCATGAAAAACATTCTCCTTTGGCTCAGAGAAAAGCAATAAGGTAAATTAATACTCACACTTGAGTAGAAAGAATGAAGTGAAATGTTTAATAATACACTGCTGGCCACCCAAATTGCAACACCAAGAAAGACAAGAGATATCACAAATAAATTTATTTTGTAGATAACATGTTGATCAAGTATCAAATGATTAAATTTATAGAATTCTGTGAAGTGTGGTTCCTGCCAAAATCAGTAGCCAGAGTTGCCGCCATTGTTGGATATCACCGCTGCCACACGCCTCGGCATTGATTCAAAGAGACTTTGAATGAGTTCTTGGGGTACAGCAGACCAAGCAGCTTCCACACGTTGCCAAAGTTGATCTGCTGTGGCAGCTGGGGATGGAATCTGGGTCAATCGTAGAGCAACCATGGATCACATGTTTTCTATCGGCGAAAGATCCGGAGGGCGAGGCGGCCAGGGAAGCAATTCAGTCTGGCGATTGACGAAGAACCGTTGGACAATGCGTGCCACGTGTGGTCGAGCATTATCCTGTTGAAATATGGCTGTGGGCAAGCCCTGAAGGTAAGGAAGGACAACTGGCTCCAACACATCGGAGATGTAGCGCTGGCTGTTTAAAGTACCGGCAATGCGTACTAGAGGTGTTCGAGAGTGATATCCAATACCGCCCCATACCATAATACCCGGTGCAGGACCAGTGTGGCGGTGCATAACGCAGCTGTTCAGCATCCTCTCTCCACGGTGTCTCCAGACTCGAATGCGACCATCGTGGTGATGCAGACAGAAGCGTGACTCGTCAGTAAAGACAATTTCATTCCATTCTGCCGTCCACATCCTTCTGTCATCGCACCATAGGCGGCGGAGACGTCTGTGGTTCTGCGTCAAGGGTAGACAAAGCAATGGACGTCTTGCGGACAGACCACTCTGCTGTAAACGGCGTCGAATGGTACGCGCAGACACTGGATGATGCGTTTCAGACTGCATGTGCTGTGCTATGGTTCGTGATGTGACTGAGCGATCTGTCACTACCATGCGCACATTTTGCCTGTCATCACGTGAAGTGGTGCGCTGAGGTGGATGCGATTGAACACGCCGGTCCGTCGTACCCTCCTGCATCCAACGATCACATATCCGCATTACAGTTGTTTGGTTTCGTCCAACACGACTACCGATTTCCCTGAAAGATAATCCACAATCTCGGTAGGCCACTATCCTTCCTCTGTCGAACTCGGATATTTGATCAAAAGATGATCGCTGTTTTCGACGAGGCATAATTGATCGTTTTTTTGAAAAAACCACAAGAAAAACACAATTGCCGAACTTGAAATCGTCGAAATCTCCAAGCCTTAAATAGCGCTTTGAAGTGGCGCCACAGGCGCGCGTGATGTGCGTCTGCGCTGAAATTCTAATCATTTGCATATCTTACCTCCGGTAATGCATGTTGTAAATTTCATGTTATTTGCATGCTTCCTTCAGGGTGTTGCATTTACAGTGGCCAGCAGTGTATTATTGTAAAATAAAGTCTCATATCATTGCAGTATCAAATTTGATTGATTTTTTTTTAATTATCAAAATTAGCTTAAGGCTGCTGTGTACTAACCCTATTGGATTCACCTCAGAGTTAACCTATGTAGAAAATTTGTCCAAGGATTGCCGACCTGGATTTAAAGTTTTTTAAAAACTGTACTTCATAATAGAGAAAGAAATTTTTCACCTTGGGGCATTTTTGCATTTAAAAAAAATTAAATTATATTTTTTAATTTAAGTTATTCAGGGAAAAATCTGGTATAGTGTATTTTATATGCTTATTAATTCCTCTTGTGGTCCATTTTTATTGGATTATCAGCATGCATATAGCTGTAAGTAGTAGACAAATATTCTCCATAGGTTAACATTGAGGTGAATGAATTCAATAGGGTTCGTAGACAGCAGCCTTAAATACGCGGCTGTCCATCGGGCCTCGAGTTGTCCAGTTTCTTTTTTACTTTTGTGTTGATTTACTCTATTTTGTTTATCTTCACAACGCTCTGTTTATGTAAATGAAGTATAAAAAATGGTCAATTTTTCGGTGTTCTGATCAAACGATAATTTTGCTGAAAATAATAAATTGCCCACCTAACAAAGTTTAAATGATTCTTCCGCGTCATGCACCATAATTTCTTAGACAATACAGAAATTTAGTTTATGCAATCCATTTCCGTTGCCTTTTTTTCAGATATTTCAATGAAGCCTAAAATTTTAATGTTGTGCTAACACCAAACATTTGTAAGAAAATATAAATATGAGTTTCAAATATAAAAGTTATAACTTTAATATTTGAATAAAAATATAAAAGTTATTGTTTATTACATAACACATACTTGAAAATTAGCACAATATTTTACTTTTCTGCTCAAGTTATCCTAAAAACTTTAGTAACATATCTAGGAATTTTTTATGATCCCTTTGTTTGAAATACTGGCAGCAAATAAGGAGTTAAAAATCTCTAGAGAATCTACTTTGTTATAACTATTGTTCCTTTATACGAGTCGAGAATGCTCAACTTTTTTCAGTTCTTAAGATAAGTTTCGCACTGCGTTAACAAGAATATGCATTATCTAAAACAAAGAGATAAATGTTGAATTTGTTGCTGTTTATCTGAATTTTCCTCGTGAATGTTAAACCTTTTTCTCCGAATATGGCAGGAACGAATTTTTAGCATAAAAACAGGTTTTTAAAACTGTTTTGTTTCACTTCCAAGATATGTTTCGTAAAGCTCTAATAAGTCGTTTAACAATAACTTCTTTAAAAAAAAAAGATAAAATTTGAATTATTGGAAAACACTGATCGAAATTTTAAATAAGAACTAAGAAGTTACTCACCACATTCTGTATTTTTTCATTCTGTTTGAATCTCGCCAAGTCATATTAACTATTTTTATTGGAAATTTTTATAAATTTGAGAAAGTCAGAAACGTAAATCTGTCAAAGTCATAACAATAAAACCTTTGTGCTAAAAAGAACTGCCATGGGATAGACTACATTTATTTATAATGACCCTATTGTTGGCAGTCATTTTAATCATAAAAAAGAAAGAAATTTAATCAATAAATGGGGACTCATACAATGCTTTATGAGTGGAAAAGGTCTATATTTTCTATGGTCTTAAGCACAGTGTTGTCTCCCATATTGTTTTCCATTAGTACCTGGAGGAAAATTAATAGAAAAATATACTTTTTGAAAATAATATTTTTAGGGAGAGGTGTGTTTATTTTATTAATGACTTAAATTATCTTGCATCGATCTCAGATAAATGTGTTACATATATTAAAAACAATATATTTAAACTAGAGAGGATATCAAATATGTTGTGCAAAATTGCAATTTTTGCTAATCCTTTATGCATCTAATATTCAAAAAATAACATGGAAAGACGAAATGAAGTCTCCCCTAATAACGCAGTGGAAGATCTTGTGTCTTGGATTATCCGCCTGATATTGATTTTTGGAAAGATAGGGATTTAAAAAAAAATAGGAACAAAACAGAAGTATATGGATCTTAAATTTCAATTGTCTTTGTTTTATTTCCCTTAAGCCTTACTACATTCCCGTCTGTTCGTTAAGAAAGTATCTCGTGAAATGAATTCTATGAATACAGTTAAAAAAGAGGTTTATTTAATTATGCTGTATACGCTGGAAATTTTCGTTTTTCACTTCCCATCGTTTCAGCATTAGTTTGTAAATATTTAATAGATTAAGAGCTCTCGTTCGAAACAGAAATCGCTTACTTAATTTTGCTCAAGGTATGATTTAAGAATTTTCCGCTAGTTTGAGAAAAAGCTATGCAAAATTTTGTATTCGAAGAGTAGTTTCATATTTCATTCCACAATGAAGTGATCTATAATTTGGAAGTACAGTCGAACCCCGTTATAACGAAATTAAAGGGATCAAAGGTTTTGTTCGCTTTATCCGGTGGTTCGCTATATCTCAACCGTTAAGAAAAATACTAGAGTTCACAAAATGTATAACTCATTAGTTACAATGTGTATTCAATTATTATGTATTTAAAATGATAAAATCTATTAAAAATGATCATTAATGAATTAAATCGACTAAAATCAATTACATTAAACTGACACAATACTAATTAAATTACGTACAATAGGAAAACCGCGGGACCAAAATTTTCTTTCGTTATATCCGAGAGTTTGTTAGATACCGGGTTCGCTATAATGGGGTTCGACTGTATTCAGTTTCTGGAGCTAGCATTACATGAAAGTGACTTTGAACAAAACCCCTTTAAATTTCTTTGTTGGAAGATATATAGGATTTTTGACACGACAGTGTATCCTTAATATGGTCTTAACACCATGTAGGGACATTTTCCTTGAACACCATATAAAATCCTACTTGCCAAATTTAGATGTAAGGCGTGTTTGTGAGTCTCTCTAAACAATCCCGAGGTATGTAAATTATTTCGAGTCATAATTGGCCTCTCGAGAGACAGGCCCGTAAATTGTGCATTTATCATTTATCGTTTGGCTTCGTTAAATCATTGATACTATCCAGACTTTATCAATGAGATGCTTTCAGAGGATCCGTTATTTCCAGACGTAACGTCAATTGCAGCTTATTGGTCCTTGTTTGAGGGAAATAATTCAGCTTAACCAATCGTTCCTTCCGAATTTTGCCACACAGCTTTGTGAAAACACAGTGGCTCTTACGACCCTAATACGTCCTTTGGGCTGTGTCTTAACTTTTTTTTCCACTTAAGATGAAGACCGTTTCATGTTCATATATATTTAAACTAGTTGAAAACCCGTACTTCGCTACGGAGTTACATTAAAATTAAATGCAACGGTCAATGTATACAATTAATGCCAAATATATATATATATATATATATATATATATATATATATAATATATATATATATATATATATATATATATATATATATATATATATATATATATATATATATATATATTATATATATAATATATATATATATATATATATATATATATATATATATATATATATATATATATAATTATATATATATATATATATATATATATATATATATATATATATATATAACAAATTCAACGATCAATGTATGCAACTGATATATAAAAAAAGAAAAAAATATATTTATAAAAAATCGTAACGGATATTTTTATAGACAAAATAATGAAGAAGAAAATATTCAAAGTAAATCTAATAGAACATACTAAACAATATAGTACAGTTAATGTAGTACAGTTTAAGGAATTTAACTTTTACTGTATTTTAATATATTTTTTAATAATGTCCAATCGTCTGCAGCATTAGAAAGGAAAAAAAAAATTTCTCCATTTCGCTATCATGCACGTGACGATAAATTAAAGTACCAGAAAAGAAATCATGTGATCAGCATTTAATAAATTAAATTCTAAAAAATAATCTTTAAAAATTCCCCAAAAATCAGAAAATGGAAGTAAAGATTCGAAAAAGATTTCATTTTAAAGGAATTTTTATGATCTTTCTCGTGATGTAAATTTTATAACACTCAGATTATTATTTAAATGCAAACTTTAAAAAAGTTACTAAAACAGTTTAAAAATTTAATTTAAAAAAATCTAAGAATAATTTTTCAAAAATCTCTCTTAGTGCACCCCTACACTATAAGAAGAATCGCCATGCAAAATTTCAGCCCTTTAGGTCCAGCGGTTTGGTCTGTGCGTTGTATGT
The DNA here is from genome assembly GCA_907164885.2 of Dolomedes plantarius. NCBI lineage: Eukaryota > Metazoa > Arthropoda > Arachnida > Araneae > Dolomedidae > Dolomedes > Dolomedes plantarius. The sequence goes on along the minus strand of OU015495.1, from coordinate 106,209,898 downwards.
CAGTCAGTCAATCAGTCAGTCAGTGAGTCTGTCAGTTACGGAACTGTTATATATATACTATATAGATAATTGACTAGAGCTCATTATGTTTTCTGTGTTTGTATTTTGCCAGTCATATAAAGAGAATGTTGATTTGTACAGCCATTCATTCCCTATATTGGGCGGTTTATTACCGCTATTATCGTTATTTGTCGCCTTATTTTAAGGCTGTGGTGTACTAAGCCTCCCTCCTTGGATTCCCTCACTTCAATGTTAACATAGGGAGAAAATTTGTTTACTACTTACAGATACACAAATGCGGATAATCCAATAAATATGGTATTTCAGATAGCCTGAACTTTTCTGCACCTTGCAACAGGGTTCATTTTATAAGTATCATTACCAAAGGAATTGATGATCGCTTAAAACACACTATACCAGATTTTTTTCCCCTAATAATTTAAATTTTAAAATATTATTTAAATTTTTTAAAACGAAAAATGCCCTAAGGTGTAAAACTTTTTTTTATTATTATTTCCAATGGCAAAGGAAAATGACAAACTCTTACAAGTTAACAAGATTAACAAGGAACAAGAAATATAAAAATAAGGAACAGTAAGAGAAAAAAGTCAATGTCCCATCAGCAGATGTCGTGCTCTCCAATATCGCTTTACCTCGGAGTCTCCACGCAGAGCCGAGCATCCCAACAAATTGTTCCTGTCCATGATTTCATCTTTCCCACAAAGTGGGCAATTAGGACTCGCAAAAATGCCAATTCGGTGAATGTGGTTCGCCAGACAGTCATGGCCCACCGTAAGTCTGAATTCCGCAACAGCCTTTTCACGGAGCTTATCTGAAATGTTTTGACCCAAGCTATTCCTCCAACTTCTTGAAGAAATGCGAGAAGTGAGCAATGCTTTCCAGTTTTGTCTCATTAGATTTTTGATATAAAGTTTTATGGAATGGAAAGAGTTAGAAGTATTTGGCTGTTGTAATATTTGAGTGCCCTTCTTAGCCAATATATCTGAGGTGTAAAACTTCTCTCTCTATTACGGAGTACAATTTTTTTAATCATTAAATCCAATATGGCAATTCTGGGACAAATTTTCTCCATAGGTAAACCTTTAGGCGAGCATATTCAATAGGGTTCGTACACAACAGTCTTAAGTGACACTTAGCGAAATAATGTTCTTTTTATCCTTGTTGCCCTCGAATGCACTAGATGGTAGTACTTTCACTGAAGCGGGATGAGTATTACAAAAACGCTCTCTTTACTGCAAACATTGCCTTGACACCTGTCATGTTTAAAAATTATAACTTTAGGTAAGTATTGATAGGTTTCTCTAAACGTAAGAGGCACAATCCTACTGTTACAATCATTAGAAGGCTTTGAAAGTATGCAATGTATTTTATTTGCGTTAATAAGTGAACCTAGAACAGGTATCCAGTCATAAGTGAAAAGATTTTAACTATCGATCTGACTCTACAACTTCCGTTGGTTGGCAATGACTGTCGAACACACCAGCGAGTAAATGTTACTATCATGTAAAATATTGTGCATAATATGACTTCTGAGGTAATATCTTGCTTAATCATACTCGTAGATTGTAATATTATTGTATTAAGAAATTTTTAAGAAGAAAATAATAGAATATATATTAAAAAATTTATATAATCTTGTGTAATGAATGCATATATACTAATAAAGAACTCATCATTTTCTTATTTAGGGATCTGCCGTGCTACCACTAGAGTATTCCTTCATCTACCCACCATCGGTAAGTTGAGAGATTAAATTATCAATATTTTATTGCTAAATGAACAATCTTTATTTTTTTTCAATGTTTTCATCAGAGGTGCTTGAAACTTTCAATGGTTTTTAACCAAATATTTATTTCGGAGTTACCTGGTAAATTTTATTTAATTATTATTATTGAAGGGCGATCCTTCTCCCTTGACGAGGTCTAACCGCCCCTGGGTCTGTTGCTTTTCCTTGTAGGAATGGATTACACGGTTGACGAATCCAGACACGATCTTTAGTCCCAAAATTATTTATTATGCCTATACATATATACAGGGACACACCACACATTACTATATACACTTATACATATATACACTTATATATATTAAAAATTTTCACTGATCAATAAAATCACATGCAGGCCACTTTCCACTTGGCGAGCCCCCTTACACCGATCTTTCACCTTCAAAGCCGGAGAGACAATGTCCCAAACCAGTCTTCTCACTTCCCGTAAGGCAGGTTCCTCCCCACCTCTTTCGACCACCCCCAAGCAAGCAGTTCCGGTCTGTTAGTCATCGGGGGAGGAATAGGGGAAGGGAAGGAAAGGAGTCCATTCCTGACATTATATTTTGTTATATTTATTTGACTTAGTGAAGGCTCCTTAAATATTATCATAAGGCGATCCCTCGGGTTATGGGATTAACGTGCTGATTTCATCGTCGCCATTGTCACAAGGTTGCCCCAAACATCGTTTACTGGAGATAGACCAGTTATAAAGACAAACACGCTGCCTCGTTTTCTCCCATGCATCTTCCCTAAATATTTATCAAATAAATTTTTCGGCTAGGGATCTGAACTCGAAACATTTGTGTCTCTGAAAAGATGATCCAAATGTTTCTATTGTGTCTACCATTTCAGCCTCGTGTAGGCCAGACGATAGCCGAATGTCTAGGGCGCTGGCATTCGGTACCAAAGTCTGTGGGTTCGAATCCCACTCTTGGCATGGACGCTTGTAGCCGTTCGGAATCGGCTTTAAGCAGTAGGTCCCGGTCTAATTAACCGTCGTGTAGCAAAAATTGACCGTAGCGCTCCAAATCAATCAATCAATTACAGCCTCGTGTCATTCGTTGTACTACTGCTACTTCATTGTGCCATTTGTACCTTATTGTGCGTCATTCTGCTATACCCAAAATCTCTCAGGTCATCCCGTAGTTCATGGGATGACCCGAATCATTTCATCGTTACTTCTGTCACAATGTTGCTACATATCTCTCTCGTTTTTAGTAGGTAGGCAATTATAGTGTGAAACACGGTGCCTCAGATTATTTCCTTTCCATTTTCCCCAAATGTGTAAAAATAACTTTTCCAACAAGAGAATTCAACTCGAAACATTTGGATCTCCGAAATAATCAGCCAAATGTTCCGTGTATGGGTGTACCATTGTACCACGGTAACCTTATGTCATGTCTTGATTTTCAGAAACGAATCTCGCGTCGTAAATAACACTAGAAATACCAAGCGAGTTAAGACTGCTGGTTTCAACATTGATAGAAATAGGTATGTATTTAAATTATCGATGGCAATTCTGTTAATCATTTAAATGTTCCGTACCACAATCTTTGTTGATTTTATTTCGTAAGCCAATATTTAAAACCCGCAAAAACTGGAAAATGATAAAGGAAAACAATTTTATAGACCAGCTTAAAAAAAATAATAGTCAATTCGTTAGAATTTATGCCAGGAAAAAGTGGGATTTATCCCTTCAAATGTCAAGCTAAAATTATATAAACTGATTCGTGATGAGACGTGGGAGAAAATGATGTTTATCAAAAAGAAAAACGGTTAGACAGCAGGAAAAGCCACTATTTCCTTTAAAACTTCCTCTAATCCAATTTCCCTGTGTACATTTAGTGATATGAAATAACTACACTTTCAAACGTTCTTTTACTGGCGTGAAAGAAATTTGACGATTTCCTACTGAATCTTTTCAGTATTCCGTTGACATTTTTCGCCCACGCTTTCTTCGTGTTTGACCACATTTCCCTTCCACACCAGATCAGTCTTTTTCTTTATTTGATTATCAGAGAAACCGAGATAGAATACCGTGTGACAGTGTTTAACCTCCCAGTGTAAAATATTTCCTTCACGATTTCGAAAGTTATGTTCGTAGATATATCAGTTACGTGATCTAGTTTGGTAACAAGAAATATTCTCATTCGAACTTACGGAGCAAAACTTCTCCAGATTCCACGTAGTTTCAAACTCTCTCATTTCTTTCTCAACTCACTCTTATGGCAAAAAGTCGCGGTAGGCGGTGTTCAGCTAATTCAAGCTGCTTTGTTATTTATATGCGTATGTACAACTGTATAATAGGAAGATAATAAAACTGTACAATAGCATACATATAAAGGATTATTACATTATGCATTATATTTCGTGAATTACACATCTTCTGTAATAAGTTATCTCAAATTTTTCATTCAATAGTCATTAAACCTGTATGCAAGTTTTTCTCACTCAATTCAATACAATTAACAAAAGAATACCTTAGAGATATTAAATCTGTATATCTGTTATGAAAATGTGTTTTAAAAAATGAACAGATTCCATTGATTGCGATGCTAGAGCAACATTTCCGATATGAATGTAAACAAGTGAGTGCGTAGAAAAGAATTAAGTGAAATATCAATCTTGCTATGTTAGTTACTTGCTTTCTACTATCAGTGCTTTATATACACATGGAGGTAATGAAATAGAAATGTATAGGTAGGCTAAAATTCTTCTATCTATATATCTCCTATTTTAGTTTACTTTCGTTCGCTTCAGCAAGTTAATTTACATAAATGATCTCTTCATTTCTGTTGAAATGTCTTCAGATTCGCTGCTCAGAAAAACGAGGACATTTCGAGTCTGCACGCATTCATTCACAGCATTCATTCAATTCACAGACGGAAATCGTGTCCGTAAGTATTTCCTAAAAATATGTTCAAACAACTTCATAAATGTCCTCGTCAAACTGCTCCTCTACGGCAGATAAGATAGGTAGTTCTCAGACAGCAAAAATGGTCAAAGGGTTGGTTATTTCTTAAAGAACGGAGCTGAAAAACAAATTCAAACTATAAGGATAATGACGTTACATGATAGTGGAAAGAGGGATACCGAACATCCCGGAGTCAATTCCAAGTTCACCCAAGTTATGGTTTACTATCAGTTAAAAAGCTTGAAAATGTAAGACTGAATAAAATTCTACATGCATGAGCAAAACCAATTCATTCATTTATTTATCTCGAGGTGAATCCTCCAAATAAGGAAACTAAAAATTACGAAGGCTTTGAATAGATTTCGTGTGTTTGTTTACCTAAGTATTTCTACCGGAGATTCTTAGAGAAATTATGTATTTTTTCTTCTATAATACGGATGTTTTCCGTTGGCACCTATATTTTTAAATGTATAGATAAAATTTATCCTGAGTTAAATTCATTTCACGCATGCTTCATTGAAGCAAACTGAATCTACTAGATTCAAAGTTTAAGAAAAATTTTCAGATTCTTTTATTTAATAATAATATATTTTTTTAAAATTTACCTCAGTATGTTGTTCTTATTTGCCGCTCACGTTGTAAAAGTTCCTAGCGTACTTTGTATCAGCACATAGGCCCAAGTTTAACCCTTCAGCGGGCGCGCCAATTTTTGGAACTCCAGCAGGCGCGCCAATTTTTGGAACTCCAGCAGGCGCGTGTGGCACAAATTACAACGTCTCTTTCAACCTTGATTATTCCTTTTGTAATAAACTTTTTCTTTTGAAATTGAAAATAATAATTCTGAGTTTTATGACAAGATACAAAATGTTGATAATATTGAGATATATTTATAATTAAAGGCCAAAGAATGCAGATACTATCGCCTTATTTCAAAACTGTCCGGTTTATTGGATCTAAGGACAACTTGCGAATGGATTCCTATTATGTCCAAAAACCTAAAAATCAATGAGATTGTCCATCTTCGTCATTTTTGGGATACCGTGTAATAGCTGCACATTTGATCGACTACATGAGCTCCTGCTTTTGTTGTAACGTAATCCAGTATAATCGCTGGTTTACCACGGTTAAATCACCTCTAACAATGAAGGGAAAGCAATACAAGAGTCAGAAATTCAGACCTGCATTAGAAAGAGTGTAGCTATAAATAGAAACTGCTTAGAACATTCAAACTTTACATGTAAAAATAAACCATTCTGAATTTCGAAAATGTTGCACTCTATACCCGGGCGCGCCCTCTGAAGGGTTAAATGTTTGCACTGATGTTCCTCTGTTGTCCCCTCATATAGGCAGTAACCTTGTTTCACCGACTGGAGCTCCCATGTGTCAAAAAAGTTCGCGGTATTGTATGGATAAATATCCTGAGAATGAGTCCCTGCCGTGTTAACAATTTGTTTTAAATTTCAAACTTCTTTTATACGTGATAAAAGAAAGAAATAGGCATAAAGGCTAACAAGACATTTTCAATCATTAAGAGCTTATTAGATATGTGGCATAAAATATGAATATTGGTCATGAAAAATTTGAACTGAATTGCAAGCAGTTTGTATTAAACTAAAAAATTTCGTTCTCGAGAAACATTCGAGAAATGGTAACAAGCAAACAAATAAAAAAATTAACCAGAAACGGCGAACTCGTTAAAATCTGGATTCATCACAGGGCTTGACCTCACGTTTCTTAATTATTTAAGCATTCTACGAAATTATGGCGCAATTTTCTCAGAATTTCCTCTTTGGTAGACCACCTCCTTTGTGATAGATCGACAGGTAATTTTATATTGCAGTTATCCTCCTCACACATCCTCATCTTGAACTTAAAGAAAGTCGTAAGAGAAGGACACAAAAGTAAGGCACATTTTGCTTTAACATTAAATTACAAGTTATCGAGTGCCTAATTATTTGTACCTTGGATCCAAGCTCAACGACATGTTGCAAGGCATGTTCTGGTGTTTCCTAAGGCTTCCATTGCCTTACTTTAGGCCACCCTCTTCTTAGGAGGGCATCCTTTAGCTGATATGAAACTTCTAGCTGACCCACGAATCCCAGATCTCCTGCTAAATGGCTGCACAGAGAATCGACCGAAGCATTCACAACCTTTTCATCTATATTTCAATTTAATAAGGTACTTTTTTCTCATCGTCTTAGTTAGACTTTTATTTTTTTTACTACAAATTTTCGTGTGGAAAAGTTGTAGTAATTTATGCTGAAATAATTTGTTATTTGTTTAACGCTCAGCAAGTCTATTTAAAATGACTCCATTGCCGTATAGATTTGAAATAAGGAGAAATTATTTTCTTCTCCACAATTCTAAGCATGTAATGAATGTCTTTACAACATTTTATGAAAGAATGCTGCCTTTGTCACTAAACGTAGCATCAGTTTTTTTATCCTAATGTTTCATACTCTCTTAATAATTTAATTACCAGAACATCCAGTTCGCTACATTCAGATTAAAAAAAAAGTCTTCATTTTTCCTGGACGGAAAATTTTTCTACTCTTCAGTTTCTCCTTTAACCAAAACCAACGCATGCAAACTTCAGAGACACGAAATGTGACAGCAGTTTTGCCCTTCCTTCTTCTCGTTATTATATTAACAATGAAAATGATGTATTTTCGCTGCGAAATAATGCATGAAATTTCTGGAAGTTTTTAATGGATTTATCATTCTACTGGAGAGAGAGAGAGAACGCGAAAGTGTCGTCATGGATGAAATTCCTAAATTATATATGATAACAAATGATAGACAATTTGTGCATGCCCGTATTTCAGAAAAGAATGAGTCTCAAATGTACCGTGATGTTTAATATTCGACCTATAATTATATACTTTCTTGTAATTACAGCTTACAATGAAGATCGCGTATTTGTAAGAAAGGTTATATTTTCTCTGTTGAACATCCAGCCTCCTGTAGAATTAACATAAAAATTCATTTTAATTTTTGACTACCGATTTGCAGTGACTTAAAACCGTGAAAGTCGAGATTAGACTAAATTTTTTGCGGAACAATTTTGTCTCTGGTTTGAAACGGGTAAGTTTGCTACTGCACAAGCCAACTCGCTATAGATCGTCACTATTCTTGTAGAATTACTGCAGTTAATGTAATCAACACTCCGAAGTACATCTGAAATGGATTTTCTCATTCACTTGGATAACAATAAGTGCGCGACTCGAACTTAAAATGTGCTGCTCTCCGCAGAGACAAGTCTCTCGATTGCAACACCGTGCAATGTTATAGATCTAAAGGGGGAAGGAAATGGCTTGTCAGCCACTTCACCGACTCCCTGTATGTCTCTACTCAAAAGTATATGCTGCATGAAACACTAAAACACATTTACTGAAATAAAATTAAAAATAAACAGTTACAAAAAAGAACTTGCAAGTGTGGCTAACAGCTAGCGCCACAAAAACTATCACAGTTGAACTCCGTTAAAACAAACTTCAAGGGACTAAAAGTTTTGTTCGCTTTATCCAGTGGTTCGCTATATCCGAACTCTTAAGAAAAAATGCTAGAGTTCACAAAATGTATAACTCATTAGTTGCAACGTGTATTCAATAATGGTGTATTAAAAAATGATAAAATACATTAAAAATGATCATTGGTGATTTAAATCGACTAAAATCGATTACATAAAACTGACAAAATAATAATTAAATTACGTACAATAGGAAAATGGCGGGACAAAAAAATTTCGTTCGTTATATACCGGGCTCGCTATAATGGGGTCTGACTGTATAGCAAAAGGCAGCAGTCAGGTCATGCATAACTGCTTGCGTTGATCTTCTTCGTCAGAATTTTTTCGTAACAACTGGAACGAAAGCTTCCAAGAGGACGGGCAATATGTCAGAACATCCGGACAGGAACATCAGGGCAATCGACGGTCCACATCACTTGACAGACGCTGTAAATTGCCTACGACAGCTGAACCGCAACTGGACTAACAGCGGCTGGAGCGACCCTGCTCCGCTGGGGCGAATCCTCTCGAGATGAAGCCTTTTTATACTGTTCCGTTTTTCCTGAGCTCTTTTCTACTGAGAATTGCAAGTGTTGAAAGTGCGTTAGGCGTGTATTGTATTGAAGACTTTGGTATTCTGACTTGTGTTTTTATAGTTTTCTGCTGTATAGAGGACATTTGTTACGTGTTTTCTTCTTGAATGGCGATATGGCGCCAAATGGTCGAAATATCGCCAAATTTGGCGACCAAAATAAATCACCAAATTCATTCCTAATTTGGCGATAACTCTCATATTTGTCTAGATTACCATAGACTCGTAAAATGCGTAACAATACCCTTAATTCGATGCTCGCGCAGCTGATATGTATTTTGCACAATTTTATAGGCGACTTCCAATTTGCACTTCTTGAGATTCAACGTCTAAAGAAACGATCTGATAGCGGAAAATGTACAAACTCAGCTGCATTACGACGTCATAGCGTTTATAGGTTATTTTCCGACGCATTTCTAAAAATTAAACGGAAGAGGTTGGCGAGCATGTGTTGCTTGCCCGCCACATATCTGACAGAAAACACCATTAAGGGCCCCAGGCAGCCTATCGGTAGCGCGTCGGCTTTCGTCACTGAGGATGCTCGGATCGAATCTCGACAAAAGCCGTTAAATACCTTCGTATCTTGGCCGGATATGGGCACGTAAAATCCGTAGACCGGAAAGTCCTTCTATGGAGTCAGTGGGTGGCGAAGGCACAATCCCCCCCCCCAGATATTGCCCCTGGGGGTACTCGGTCAAAATTGTGGTGCCACCTAGCAAGTCAGACTCCGAACCTTGTGGTGCACTTATAAACCGGAGCCGCACTATTCTGCCCCGAAACCTATATGGTACTGGTCTGGAACTTCGGGCTTCAGGAACAACATTTCTATAAAAATTTCAAAGCCTATTTTATCCTGGTCGTTTTGTGTTCGTCGTTTTTAATATTTAAATTATTTTCTTATGGTGAACATATAACGTATGTGTATAATGACAGTACGTATTAGTATTGCGGCATCTTTACGTATTAGTATTGCGGCCTTGTGGTGCTAATTCAAAACAGGACCCGCCCTTTTCAGCCCAGTAGCTTATTTGGACCTTTTGAATAGAACCTCCAACCAAGTCCAAAAATTTTACAAGCTTATTCTCCTATTACAAAAGAAAACATTATTAAGTTTCCTTTTCAATATATATAAGCTATCATTATAATTTGATGAATTTCCAATCTTGAGAAATATGTACAAATGTTATTTCAGTTACCTCTTTTATGGATAAAATATATTTCATTAGAAACCTGTATAGTAGGGAGGAGCGTAAAAAAAAAGTTTTCGATTTTGTTTTTGCCCTAGTGTGGAAAAGTTGGGTACTGGTGGGTAGGTCACGTATGCAAAGTTTTGGGAAAAACAAAAAAATATCTTCCGTCTCCATTCCATCCGTGATTTTTAGCAGATTTTTACCATATAGTTAAAAATGTGTATTTTCATTGTTTTGTGTGCAGCTCTTCGCTTTTTCTGAAATAAAATTCAGAAAAAACCCAGAACTCACCACGGGGAGGTGGCTTTATTGCAAGTTCCACCCGTGCCCACCCATCCACCCCACCATATGGTCATTTAATTCCTTTGCTCTTGCAATTATTCCAATTTTACTCGATACTCGCATTTGGTTTCAAATGATGGCATAGCTTTTCTCGACCCTCTTGAGGTTCTAACTAAATCGTCACACTTATTTTCTCCACAGCCGTAGAAACCTCTGTTACTAGTTTCACGAAACATTCAACACCTTGGGCGTGGCCGAAATAGCCACTTCTCTAGATAATGGGATCGGCCACAGTCTTCAATTCGTTTTTAAGATAGCGGGAGATGTTTATTGTCTTCCACAAATTTCGTGGACCATAAGTGCAATATGGATTTAATTTGACTGTAAATCACATAGGTGCGTACACTTTCATGATGAACTCTGCCAGAGTTTGAAGTTGGTTTGAAGGCTCTGAAGAGCTAATGTATAAACGCATTATTCGATTTACAGTTTTTAGACAACGTGCATGAGTCATTTTCCCAGTTTGCTTTAGTGACAAACTTGGTGAGCAGTTTCCATTTGTGACAGCTTGACAAATATCCCAAAGGTATCGCTGGTCTGTGCATTTGTTGTCGAGATGCATACGGTCATTACACAAGGTGTGACAGTGTGGGGAAAGATTTGTTGGGGGACACGATCACCTCTAGTCGTCTTTCAACGCACTTTGACGGCACGCAGTCTTTGACGGCACGCAGTCGTCTTTCAACGCACTTTAACGCCAGTTGTACTGCCTATGCTATCAAGTCGCCCAGGTGCCATTTATCAGCAAGAAAACGCTCGAACACATACTACGCTACTTTCCCAACAATGTCTACAAGGATATGACATACTCCCATGGCTTACCAGGTCACCAGACCTCTCGCCAATAGAGCACGTCTGGGACGTGCTTTGAAGGCAACTGCAGCCGTCACGGAATACTGGTGAATTAACTGCCCAGTTGCAAAGATTATGGCATGATCTTTCGCAGGAGGTCACAGGTAACCTCATTGATTCAATGCCATGCCGTGATTCGGCTTGTAGAGCTGCCAGAGGAGGATTTAATACTTAGTGATTTGCAATCTTTTTCATGCCATATCATCTTAATAAAACGGTCTGTTCTTCTGAATTTGCAATCATTTGCTTATCTCCTCATACACTATATGCATGTTAAGTTTCGTGATAGTAGCTCGTTTCCTTCTTTGTGCATATATTTTTTTGACATATATATATATATATATATGTGACATTATAAGTTGAATCTCGTCTATTTCTATAATTCGGGTCCGACATCTGTTAAGAGAGGACCCTTTCTCTCAGGAATAGCCCACCCAAAAGCAAGTGAACATCTGCAAATTCCAGTGGGGAAAATAACACAATAAATTCTTTTCAGTTGATAGGATTATTAGCCATGCCGCCCAGAAGGAGTAACCCAAACCCCGTCTCTAGTCATCTAAAATCCGCAGTTCACAATATCTCAGAGATAATGGCTGCAGGTGCCAGAGATAAAGGATCAAAAGTGTCAAACAATATCATAAAGATAAAGCGCACCCAATGTGCTTCTTATAGTAGTATACCACCCACGAAAAACATCTGTGTTCATGTAAACAGTCGCTGACTTTGGTACAGCCCCTGACTAAGAGAGCAGGATTATTCTGTTGTTGGCTGTGTATGTGAAAAGACTTGTATGTTCCGCGTCATGCTAGAAGGACGCTCTGATATCCGTTCCCAACTCTGAATAAAAGGACTGCAATTTTATAGAACTTTGCCTCGTTTTTGTGCTTATTGAATGTGTTATGGAATCAGGGGGTGAAATGTCACAAGCCGACAGGATAGTTACTTTGCGAAGGAAACCTAATGGACTTTAATAAGAAGAAACCAAATTGATTAAATGGACTTATATGCATTTTTAAGGCAATAGAAGACAAGAAGGACAAACATGGCGGACGAGCCTTGCTTCCCAATTCCCCACACCGAACCGAGCAGGGTATCATGTGTCACCCACATTACGAAGGAAGAGATTGCGGCGATAACTCACTGATAATATAGTTGAAAGACAGTTTAGTTTTTTAGAAGATGGAAGTTCTGAAGAGAACAAGAAAAGCTCAGAGGGGCTCTGTTTCTCGACTAATTAAACAATTCGAAGAAATTCAACAACAGCCAGGATATAAAAGTAAATTACATGCACTAAAGGATCAACTGGAAATGAAGCGGCAAGAATTATATGATTTGGATAAAAACGTTGCAAGCATGATAACGGAAGAAGGAGAACTAGATACGGATATGGAAAGCTCAGAGACCTACCAAACTAAAATACTTGAAACCATACATAGGATTATTGAAATAACACAAGAGAAGGAAATCCTGGAAGACAAATCAACTGACAATCTCTCTACTAAAGATACGAAACCCATCACCGCAAAATTGCCAAAAATAGAACTAAAAAAATTATCAGTGTAGAAGCTACGATAGGTGATCTAACCAAAACTATTGAAGTGTATGTTATAGATACCCATTTGAATTACATCTTATTATCTTTGCCACATATGAAATTATTTAACTTGAATATTAAATTAAGTGATTGTAGTGTATATCAGGATAATCTAGATATTACTCTTAACAAATTATCGAGTTGTTATCATAATGTTTCATATCATCTCAATTCTAATATAAAAAATAAGAATAATAATAACAATGAGAGTCAGGAGGATGTCGAGAGTACCATATTCATAGAGACGAAATATTTTTATAATTCTAATAAAATTGTAGATAACCAATATAACCCAAGTAAGGGAGTAACTAAAAATTCTAATGATATGATTTGTGCTAAAAAGTATTATAGTTCTGTTATAAGTGAGTGTGATGATATATGTAAGTCGAGTAAATTGATAAATGAATATCCTGATGAAAATAACTGTGCTAAATTTTATTATGGTCGTATTGAAAATAATTGTGATGATATATGTAAGTCGAGTAAATTGATAAATGAATATCCTGATGATAATAACTGTACTAAATTAGATTATGGTCGTATTGAAAATAATTGTGATGGTATAATGCTAACGAATGTCAATGGAGAACATGAGCATCCAAAAACGTCTATGCAAATCAGGAAGACACTTGATTTGACTGAAGACTCTAAGACTCAGAATGCCATTCAGGATAAATTACCTGAATTTGCTAACATGAATCTATCGTCGGAGCTCATTCCTCTATTGTCATCGTTTATTGGTATTTTTGCTAAAAGTAAATATGATATTGGGAGAGTAAATATGGAGCCTGCTAGAATTATTACCACATCAGAATTACCTATAGCTTTGAGGCCCTATAGAGCGTCGCAAAAAGACAATTTAGAAATTAAGACCCAAATCGACGAATTGTTAAAACATAAAATAATCAAACCCTCACATGGACCTTACAGTAGCCCCGTCACCCTGGCCCACAAGAGAGGAGAAGGAAAAACCCGACTATGTATAGATTTCCGAAAACTAAATGAGATATGTAAAACGGACAGAGAGCCAATACCCCGAATTGATCACCTTTTGGACCAATTGAGTACAGCTAGGATATTTTCCTCACTAGATATTGCTTCAGCCTACTGGCACATTCCTTTAGAGGAGGGGAGTCAAGAAAAATTAGCCTTCACCTGCAACTATGGGTTATATCAATTTCAGGTATTGCCTTATGGGTTTAAAAATTCTCCCGCGATTTTTCAAAGAACCATGCGACATATATTAAACAAACATAGAGTTAACTTCGCACTGAACTACTTTGATGATTTAATCATTTTCTCAAATACTATGGAAGAACATTTAGAGCATCTCCGAGCAATATTCCAGATCTGTGTCCAAGAAAATCTTAAATTAAAATTATCAAAGTGCCAATTAGCGCAAAAGAAAATATCCTTTTTAGGATATGAGATTGGAGAGGGTAAGATGTCGCCAAATAATTCAAACATAGAAACTATCAAGAAATTAATTCCACCAAAAAACGTAAAACAACTCCAAGGATTTTTAGGGAGTGTCAATGTATACAACAAATTTATCAAAAATTACGCTAAATTGAGAAAACCCCTAAATGAGTTATTAAAAAAGAACGTTAAATGGGACTGGAACGACGAACGTCAACAAGCGTACGAAACACTTAAAATGTCACTAATTTCCAAACCGATTCTAACCATACATAATCCAAATTACCCTTGTAAATTATTTGTGGATGCTTCAGGAGAGGGGATAGGATGTGTCCTAAAACAGGAGTACCCTGATGGAACACTACACCCTGTAGCATATCATTCACGAGGTTTAAGACCATACGAAAAGAACTACAGTGCTTCGGAACTTGAATGTCTCGCGATTGTTGACTCTGTTGAGAAATTTCACTGCTATCTGCACGGAACTAGATTCACCATTTTCACGGACCATGCCGCCTTAGTATGGCTGAAATCCATTAAACACTTAACAGGAAGATTATTCCGCTGGTCCCTAAAGTTATCAATGTACGACTACGACATAAAATATAAGAAGGGTTCGACCAATCACGAAGCAGATTTTTTGAGTAGACAGCCGATTTCCCACTTTGTCCAACAACAAATCAATTTGATAACATTAGACGAAATAGAAGAACACCAACAGGCAGACAATACCCATAATCCGAGATTTCAGAAAAGAGATAATGTAGTGACTATCCAGAAAAAGGGTTTGACAAAAATATTTATTCCTACTTCATTACGGTTGAAATTATTGACAGCAGCACATCTTCAATTTGGCCATCCTGGGATCCAAAAAATGATACAAATATTGTCACCTATTTATTATTGGGATACTATTATTATTGACATAGCGAATTATGTAAAATATTGTGAAATATGTCAGCTAAACAAAAAATCACATCAAAAGAGATTTGGATTATTACAGGCTTTACCTCCCGCAAAGCTACCGTTCGAATTAATGTCTATTGACACTATCGGAGGTCTAGGATATTATAATTCAAGGAAAAAATATCTACATTGTGTAATGGACCATAGCACAAGATACATCTGGACATTCGCAAGTACCACCTCAACTACAGACACATACATTAATTGCTTAAAACAAATTTTTCAGATTAACAAACCAAAGAAATTATTAAGTGACAGAAACGCCGCATTCACATCAACCAAGTTTAAACACTTCTTAAAAAACCACAATATATCACAAATTTTGACCGCTTCTCATAGGCCTGAAAGCAATGGGAAACAGGAGAGAGTAGGAGCCACCATTATGCAAAGAATGCGCTGTAAAATTAATGGGGATACACAGAAAACACCCTGGCCGAAAGTTCTAGAACAGGTTACCGTAGATTACAATAATACCCCTCATCAAGTTACCTCATTCCCTCCAATATATCTATTATATGGATGTTCCCCATACATTTCTCCATTAGCTGAAACTAAGATTTACCCAGATTTAGATAGAGCGAGAGAGATTGCATACGAAAAAACTATCATTGACCATCAGAAAAACAAGGTACAGTATGATAAAAAATTCAAAAACTCCCCGTTTAAAGTAGGTGATACCGTCATGATAGAGACATTTCATTACCCCAACACTCGCAAACTAACCCAAGCGTACGAGGGGCCTTTTACAATCACAAAACAATTATCCGATGTGACATATGAAATTAATAAGCGAAACCCACTGACGAAAACAGACGTCGACGTAATTCATGCATCTAGGCTACGATATTTTAATTCAGCACAGAATTTTGAATTGTGTGAAGGAACGAAACCCCAGTCGCCCAACAGCTGATAGCGGATAAACAACCCGAGCGTGCTAGGAGTAACAGTGTGAACCCTGACCCCACCCAACAGAAGTAGGTCAAACGACGAGTAGTGTTTTAGAGGGGGAGGTGAAAGAGCGAGTCCCCGATTCCTTTGAGTGTGTAAAAAGAGACGAATAATAATGATTATACCTTAACCAAACTAGCTGAAGTTGTCAGAATTATTTTATTATTTTTAAATTATGGATTTAAGGAAAAAATGGAAGGAGGAAATTTGTACCTTTCAGTAGAATCTTAAATTCATTTAAATAGGACAGGCTTATTCAAAGACAAGCTATCATGAGAAATTAGTACTCTGATTAGCAGATGTCATCATAAGTCAGAACACCACAGCTAGGTTAGAAGGATAAGGTAGTTGAAAAATTGAGCTTGAGAGAGATGAATACTGGAAGGGTAAAAGGATTAATTTTCGCTCAATGTAGAGAGATCTAGAAGAGTAAAGGAAAGAGATCTTGAGATTAAGGAAAATAGAAGTTATTCCCCTGTATTAAAGAATATAGTGAATTAAAAAACATGAGAGAATTTAAGTGGAATGAAAGAGATGAATAATCTAATAATTGTAAAAAGCATTGTGTTCATATGATATATTTGTGTCTTAGTAAGGATTTTATTATATTACATCACCTGTTATTTCTTTTTCATTATTACGCACTACTATCATATTATCTATTTTATGATCATACTGGCATTATTGTAATTGTATAAATAGTAATTATTATCTGAGTAAACCAGTGCTCTAGAAGTGTAAATAGTATTGAGTTATATTTTTCTGAATTGAACTAATTTAGTGCGTGATTGTCAATATGTTTTCCTATTTAATTAATGTTGAGTTACGTTTACCTGAATTGAAGTATTTAATGTATCATTTCTGTGTACTGATTTAGCATTGATTTACAAGTATCAGAATTGAACTGTTATTGTGTATGATTTCATGTAGATTACTATTGAGTTAGAACTGATTTTCGGTATAATGTATCTGCATGGAGATTCAATTAAGCCATATCCATTACCATTTCTATGTTATTCTTTTCATGGCTATACCATTATATTATCTTATACCTTATTTTATTCATAATTATTACCAGACTATTGATGTATTTGCAGAGAGATTCAATTATGCCATATCACTTGCCATTTCTATGTTATTATTTTCATGGCTATACTAGTATATTACCTTATTATTTTATTCTCCCACTAATATTGTTATAATTATGTACTTTTTAATTACTATTAGACTATTGTTGTAATTGTGCACCTATTAATTTGAGGACAAGTAATTGTATTGTTATGGTATTGAACACGATGACTGGAGATGGAGGAATTTAGATAGGTGGAGAACTTCTCCAGAGATACGGAAAGATTTATAATTCCAGCTAACATATGTCGATATAAAGAGCTTGATACTGCAGATCAAGAGTTTTATATCGATTATGACTTAACTTAAAAATTGAAGTAGTAAAACTTATAATGTTGATCTTGCAGAGTGAATTAGGTGAGGTCCCAACATACTCACACTCAGGTGTCTCTCACCCTATGCAGGCATAGGATGATAGCCTCTTGGGAGGGGGGATGTGACATTATAAGTTGAATCTCGTCTATTTCTATAATTCGGGTCCGACATCTGTTAAGAGAGGACCCTTTCTCTCAGGAATAGCCCACCCAAAAGCAAGTGAACATCTGCAAATTCCAGTGGGGAAAATAACACAATAAATTCTTTTCAGTTGATAGGATTATTAGCCATGCCGCCCAGAAGGAGTAACCCAAACCCCGTCTCTAGTCATCTAAAATCCGCAGTTCACAATATCTCAGAGATAATGGCTGCAGGTGCCAGAGATAAAGGATCAAAAGTGTCAAACAATATCATAAAGATAAAGCGCACCCAATGTGCTTCTTATAGTAGTATACCACCCACGAAAAACATCTGTGTTCATGTAAACAGTCGCTGACTTTGGTACAGCCCCTGACTAAGAGAGCAGGATTATTCTGTTGTTGGCTGTGTATGTGAAAAGACTTGTATGTTCCGCGTCATGCTAGAAGGACGCTCTGATATCCGTTCCCAACTCTGAATAAAAGGACTGCAATTTTATAGAACTTTGCCTCGTTTTTGTGCTTATTGAATGTGTTATGGAATCAGGGGGTGAAATGTCACATATATATATATATATATATATATATATATATATATATATATATATATATATATATATATATATATATATATATAGTTAGTCAATTCCTGTTAATCGGACCACATCGGGACGCGATCATTTTGGTCCTAATAACCGGCTGGTCCGATTACACGAACATGCCCTATTAGGCTTCTGCAATAGGATTTGTTTCGATTATTTAGGATACGGTCCGAATAAGCAGCTCGTCCGATTAACCGGTGGTCCATTTAACCGCATTCCACTATATATATATATATATATATATATATATATATATATATATATATATATGTGTGTGTGTGTGTGTGTGTGTGTGTGTGTGTGTGTGTGTGCTAGCTATAAAAAATGATGTAGTTTTTGCAACTTATTTTCTTTTGTGAGATTTCTCTTTACATCTTAAGCTAAAATCTATTTAAGGAATTCTCTTTATAATGAACCTGAATGATGGGATATCTTTAAATAGAGATTTGACGTCATATACATATTTCTGTTATATTCTGGACCATATTACATACGACTAAATTCGACTGGATTTCTATCCTCCTTTTCTCTAGTTCCATACCTTAATTATAATAAAAATAAGTACCCATATAGCTCAGATTCATGATTGATGGCCTTCCTTTTGCGAATGAATAATTTTTATGCGCCTCAGTTGCCTTCGTAATCGAAATAAACGTCAACATAGAACTTTCAGAATGCGATAGGACTCGTCTCTCCCTTTTCTTTCCTTTATAAAAAAAACTCTGGATGATTTATGTCATTCCGAATTGTGTCGGAAATTTCTTAGTATTTTAGGGTCTTTGCGTTAAAGCAAAGTTATTAAAACGGTATGTTGCGTGAGAAGTGGAATCTTCAAAAGTGACAAGTCATATTTTCTTCTCGATTTCAGGTATCAAACGGATTGTTCAGTATCCTCAAGCAAAAGTAAAAACTGGTTTTGAAAACGGATCCTACCATATATATTTATTACTTTATAATATTTCTTTATAATCTATCATTGTTTTGCCTAAGCGCTATAAAAAAATAATTGTTAGTTCCAAAGGATCTTCCTAAATACCATTGGTAAGGATGCAAATGATGGTTGCAATAGAACCTTAATAAATTGATGTGTGCATGCGTTGGAGTAAGAAAGGAAACATAGAGAATTGGCCTTTATCATACATTTATTCGACAGTAATAAAAATTCTTTTAAAGGGAAGTTAATAAAAGAATAAGGTTCCCGTTCATATTATCACATAATACATCAGGAATAAGATGTAGAGACAAAATATTCAGTCAAAACAATTATTTCTAGGATCTTTGAGGTGGCACTTACTACTGTTGTAGAATACAGCGATGAAGGATTTCGTTGACAGGTGCCCACATCCTGTCATATTCAGCAACATAATGTAAGATTCCAGAAACTTCCGCTAGACTCCGAGACAGCTCAGTTGGCTCTCTCTATCGTTAGAGCTCCAGGGAACAGCAAGCGAAATCTGTTGATCCTCTCTCGTTTTTTTTCTTGGAGGGGCTGTTGTCTATTTACCGGGGCCATTTTGGCCCGCCCCTTTTTCTCTCATTGGACAGAGGGCTGCCTTTCTCTTAGCAGTTCCTGCCCCAATTGGTCTCTTATTTCACTGCTCATTTTCACAGTCTACCAAGTACCTCCCCACCATAATTTTCGTTTGGGATACCACTTTGACCATTATCTGAAAGTTTTATTATGGGCCATAAAATAACGTCACCATCTGTCTTTCAACATTTATAGTCATTTGATCGCTATCAATGGCCACACAGGCAGCTTTTCTTTTACACCACCTTAGTGTTCTTCAAGTCTTTATTTAATTCTTGCCTCTAGAGTTGTTATAAGAGTTTTAATTTTGACCGTCTCTTGACCACACACAGCGGTGAATTATAACTCTCAGCGCTTCTACGGTAAAAAAGTGACTTCAATTTTATAAAATACAAAAGGTGCACAATATGTATGAAAAAATTTTTAGACAACGAATCCATCTCATTTTTTCCAGGTGGGATGTCGCTCATCGCATAGTTGCCCCTGGTTACGGGAAATTTTCATGAGCAAGCACGTAATACATTGCATGGTCTCAGGATTACCCACCAACTTCCTGAAAACATCCGTCAAACTCCTCCTACCACGATGGGTTGATTTAAACAGAGCAGTTTTCAGTTGTAGATTACGTAGAATCTGAAGACAGAAAACCCACGCTTATGATTCTGAAAAACTGTCCGCCAAAGAAACAATGCATTAAAAATTTATAATTTTTCAGTCTGACCCCTATTAAATTCTATAAAGGGCTTGTGGTCGCCCTGTAGTACAGCGCGCTGGTTTTCGGTGCTGTGGGTGCTCGGATCGAATCCTGACGTCGCGCCACGAAAAATGCCTCCGTTTGTGTCGTCCTTTCATAGGGGGTAATGCTGTCCAACTATATGGTGCCTCCATAATAAAATGGACAGTAAACTGTCACGTGGTATAGGTGAATATTTGACGACAAGTGCCTTCGCTTTAAAAAAATTAAATAAATAAATAAATAATAAAAAAAGAGCACTAAAAAATTAAAATCATGGAAGGAATTTTTTAACACATCAGGAAGAAGGGTGAATAAATAAAAAAACACTTTTTTTTAAACAGAAATCTATTTCTGGATTTGTTAAGAACACCGTGTTACCACTTTTACGTATACAATCGCCCTTAGTATCTTGTAAATAGCATTTAAAGTACGGACCGCATAAAAATAGTTGAAAATTTAGTGCTGTGTTGTTGGGGAAGCAAGGAATATGCAGCGCTTTTGTTTACTTTACTCGCACGCCAGCATGATCTTCAACTGTGGTGTGAAGTCTATATTCACCCTTTCTACCCTGAGAGCATTCCCAAACTTTAAACGGGAATTCCAAACGCCATGAATTTCATATTCACCCTTTCTATTCCGAGCTCCTTATATAATGACAATCTACTACAACCTGGGTATTATTTCCTCCAACAATGGATCACTCTACAATGAATGACTTTAAAAATGCAGTAGGTCCTTTGAATGAGATTGAAGTTGACCATGAAGAATTTTTCTTCCGAGCCCTCTCCTGTTCAATAAAAAAAATAAATAAAAATTTTAAAAAATAAAATAAAAATAAAAAAATTCAGGTAGTCTCTTCTGCCGAAACTACCGCAGGTTATTAACGTGGAATTACTTATTGTGGCTTACCTCTTCTTTTTTTTAACAATAAAATTCCTACATACGAAGAGAAGGATGATAAAAAAAGCAAACGATTTTTAAATTCAAAAGTTCAGTGCGATTGATAATGATAAAATAAAAAAAAAGCTAGCGCGCGCCATCTATGGAAAGAAAATTTGTGCAATTCGAAATTAACAATTCGCACGAAGCGGAGATCTTAATCTTTAAAATGGTACCTCAGTTATCGATTTTGGTTAAGTATGAAGGGAGAAAAAGGGACAAAACAAAAAAAACACCTTTTAGAAATAATGTTCTGCCACTCTTGATTTATAACTCGCGACGACGGTTTTAAATCTGAAATTTTGCTTTACCACGGACCATTGTGGCGGAACGTAATCCTACGTTAAAAACTGGAAACCCGTCATTTGGATTCGAATATTTATTCTCGAATTCATTGATTTTTGTTTTTTCATGTTTTTCATTTTCAGTTAAAATAACTGAAGTTTGTTTTTCAACTTTAAGTTGATTATTGATTATGAAACATATGTTCGATTCTTTATTTTAATATTTGAAATATAAATATTTATTATTTTGAAATATTTATTATATTTGAAATATTGTATCGTCTTATTCGGAAAGACAATAATATATATTCCAAACTGTGTTTCAAAACTTCTACGCTGCTGTGATACGTCAAACTAAATATATTATGACAAATAGATTTCTTGAGATTCGGATGAAAATTACATGAAACATATTCACATATTTAATATTAAACTGATTCTCAGATGCATCAGAGTTTAAATTTGCATACAGTTATATTCCTGCAAGTAAGTTCATCTCTTCTTTCGTGATTTAGACTACGTGTTTAAATCTTAACCCAATTTTATGCCTCTGTGGACATAGGTTTCATATCATGACATATGTAGTTTCTATAAATATATCCCTAGTAATGTGCCTTGAGGTATTTATGTCTAGAAAGCTACTCGGAATCGCATAAAAGTCAAAAAATTTTCATTTTTTAAGGGTTTATCAGAATTTATAGGTTATACGATATGATTCTTTTCCCTGCAGGAATATACAACTTTTGAAATACTGCGATGGCAGATAAGGAAGAAATTTTATTTCGATACGTAATACATAATCAAGATATATTGGGTCGGAAAGCATCTTAAGTAATATTTACTCAAGACTCGAGTCTTCACATAAATATACGATACTGCACCCTAAGAATAAGTTTTCAGCGATTTATTTCTTTTTCAAATGGAAAAATTCTGGATCGTGTTCATTGTTTGTATAACCAACTTTTGCTTTTTTGTTTCTAAAGAATTAACACACTGTTAACTCGAACCGATTAAACTCGTGTTTTTACACGCACATGTTAAAGACAATCTATATATGTACAACAGTTCCGTGACTGACTGACTAACTGACTGACTGACTGACAGATAACGCACAGACCAAACAGCTGGACCTAAAGATCTGAAATTTTGCATGGCGATTCTTCTTATAGTGTAGGGGTGCACTAAGAAAGATTTTTGAAAAATTCTTCTTAGATTTTTTAAATTAAATTTTTAAGTTGTTTTTGTAACTTCTTTAAGTTTGCATTTAAAATAATAATATGAGGGTTATAAAATTTATATCACGAGAAAGATCATAAAAATTCCTTTAAAATGAACTTTTTTTCGAATATTTACCTCTATTTTCTGATTTTTGGTGAATTTTTAAATATGAATTGTTAGAATTTAATTCATTAAATGCTGTCCACGTGGTTTCTTTTCTTTTTGTGATACTTTAAATAAATTTTGTGTGGCGTGCATAACAAAGAAATAGACAAAAAAATATTTTATTTTTCTGGCTAATTCGGCAGATGATTGCACATTATCCAAAAAAATATTAAAATACAGTAAAAGAAATGTTCTTCAAACTGTAGTATATTAACTGTACTATATTCTTTAGTATGTTCTATTAGATTTAATTAGAATATTTTCTTCTACATTATTTTGTCTATAAAAATTTCCGTTACGATTTTTTTATAAATATATATTTTTCGGCATTAATTGCATACATTGACCGTTGTATTTAATTTAAATGTACTCCGTAGCGAAGCACGGGTATTCAGCTATATATAATAAAGGAAAGCCATATTGGAGAAATTTTTGATCAACTGAACATTGTTTTATATGAAAACTACTTTTACTATGTCCTGATTGCTTTTCATGCAGATCCTTCAATTTTATCATTTAAACCAGGGATTTTCAACGGGGTCAAGGTGGACCCCTTGGGGGTCGAGAAGCATCTTAAGTAATATTTACTCAGGACTCGAGTCTTCACATAAATATACGATACTGCACCCTAAGAATAAGTTTTCCGCGATTTATTTCTTTTTCAAATGGAAAAATTCTGGATCGTGTTCATTGTTTGTATAAGCAACTTTTGCTTTTTTGTTTCTAACGAATTAACACACTGTTGACTCGAGCCGAGTAAACTCGTGTTTTTACACGCACATGTTAAAGACAATCTATATATGTACAACAGTTCCGTGACTGACTAACTGACTGACTGACTGACAGATAACGCACAGACCAAACCGCTGGACCTAAAGATCTGAAATTTTGCATGGCGATTCTTCTTATAGTGTAGGGGTGCACTAAGAAGGATTTTTGAAAAATTCTTCTTAGGTTTTTTAAATTAAATTTTTAAGTTGTTTTTGTAACTTTTTTAAGTTTGCATTTAAAATAATAATATTAGGGTTATAAAATTTATATCACGAGAAAGATCATAAAAATTCCTTTAAAATGAACTTTTTTTTCGAATATTTACCTCCATTTTCTGATTTTTGGTGAATTTTTAAATATGAATTGTTAGAATTAAATTCATTAAATGCTGTCCTTGTGGTTTCTTTTCTTTTTGTGATACTTTAAATAAATTTCGTGTGGCGTGCATAACAAGGAAATAGACAAAAAAATATTTTATTTTTCTGGCTAATTCGCAGAGGATTGCACATTATCCAAAAAAATATTAAAATACAGTAAAAGAAATGTTCCTGAAACTGTACTATATTAACTGTACTATATTCTTTAGTATGTTCTATTAGATTTAATTAGAATATTTTCTTCTACATTATTTTGTCTATAAAAATTTCCGTTACGATTTTTTTATAAATATATATTTTTTCGGCATTAATTGCATACATTGACCGTTGTATTTAATTTAAAAGTACTCCGTAGCGAAGCACGGGTATTCAGCTATATATAATAAAGGAAAGTCATATTGGAGAAATTTTTGATCAACTGAACATTGCTTTATTTGAAAACTACTTTTACTATGTCCTGATTGCTTTTCATGCAGATCCTTCAATTTTATCATTTAAGCGAGGGATTTTCAACGGGGTCAAGGTGGACCCCTTGGGGGTCGATGGAAGTTTAAAAAGGGTCTGTAGTATTCCAGGGGTCTATAGGGGGAATGCATGAACTTGTTTAATAATATATTAGACCACATGTCACCTTTGGGTCACTCACTATTCTTTGGTTATGAAGACTGAAAGCTAATTTTCTCAAAGACCGAAATGAAGCTTTATTTTGAGATGAATTAATTAAAAATCCTAGTCCATTCATAATTTAAGAACCGCAGTCAATTGTTCTTCAAACGCTTTACTTGATTCGTCATCTTTTAAAATTATTTTTCCTCCAACGCGACAGGATCTTGTCTTGACGACTTTTGCCTATCCCCATCTGAAAATTTCGTTGGCTTCTTTATTATGCATCACCACACGGGTGAACCAACATTGCTCCCCAATGAGGAGACAGCACAAGAATGAGCATTCCTTGGTTGGACTTCGAAGCCGAGCCCACTACCTGGAAGCCCGTGATGCTAAACACCATACGATGTGGTCTTGACTGTTTTACAGCCACGTAGAGCAGTATTACGACGCCCAGTGGCGAAGTGGTTAAAAGCGTCAAGCTGCCACGCCACAGGTCCAGGGTTCAACCCTGCGATTGGGCAAGGTCGACTCATGCCTTTCATCCTTTGAGTGGATCGATAAAATGAGGACCAAACATGCTTCGGAACTAACTCTGGGGGTCCCGCGTTAGGTTGACCACCTGACCGAGACATATGCTGTATGGCCTTGGTCCACGGTGCTGAAAAGCAATTCGGACTATTGTGCCATGAGTTAGTTGGAGCAGTATTACTGAATTTTCTGATAGTCGCGAAGACATAGGGCCTGTTCATATACAATCCGTCAGCGTTAAAGATTCCGTTGGTGCAGAATGGTTAAATGAGTCAATGGTTGGTATATGATTGGTTAAAAATTTTTGCGCTGACGCTGATGTATTCTATGTGAACATGCTCTTAGGGTCTTCGCGACTATGAGGATGCACTATAAGGACCACACTCTGTCATTTCTGACACAGGGTGCTCAAGTAAATTCCAAAGTCAACTGATTTAAAAGAATTACGCTGTATTCATAACTTGGCATAACTCAAATACAGAAACAACTAACGCAAATAATGAACAACAGTTTCATCTTTAAACCTCACAGAGTTCTATGACACGGTGGCATTTGAAGTTAAATAGAGTCGAAGGCTAAGAAAAAATAATCGACACACTACTTTCGAATAAAAGTGCAGGGTAAATTTGAGTTTTACCCTGCACTGGTCGATAGGCGTCTCACAGACCCCATATAGTATCTTTGTTTACATTTCGCGTAATGATGGATTGCTATGTATGCCCAGGAGATGTCAGTACCTGAGAAGTGTTAGAGAGTCATAGCTAACAAACAAAACTCGTGTAGTTTCTAACATTCTTTTATAGTAAACGGATATATGCCAAAACACCTGATTACTGTTGCACTAAATTTGTATAAATTGCTATTAGAAATATGTTTAAACATAGGATTACGTTCCTCAATAACGGTCCTTCGGAGAGAAAAAACTGTCCTGCGTCGCGGGTTATAATTTTGGAAGCGCGCCAAACCCAGTAGCAGTAAACAGTTAAACAGAAAAGCACCAAAATGCGTCCCAAAAAATGAGAGGGGGGGGGGGTAAGCAAACATAAGTAATCCTATGATAATAACCTGTGGTAGTTTCGTTTGAGGAGACTACCTGAAATTATTTTTTTTATTTTTTTTATTTGTATTTATCCTATTGTAAAAATTGATTATAAATTTATTTTTGCATTCGATTGGTTTTCATTCGTAAACATTGCTTCTATTAATACATTTTTTCCATTTGCTTAATTTATTTTATTATAAAAAGTGAGTATTAAATTACATTTAAAAGAAAATTTTATTGGTTTTCATTCACATCCATCATGTCTTTTAACTGACTGTTTTAATAAATAATTATTTTTACAAATAGATTAACTAAAACCTGAAGAAGATAGTGGGGCGTCTATCAGACACCACGTGACCATGCCTGCAATTTTTAAACACGCTAGCAGTGCAGGGTTAAATACCATCAAGTCATTATAGATGCAGCGGTTACTTGCCCCAGCTACAGTTAAATCAGCAAGTAGCGTGCAGGACCAGTAACGGAACTCTTACGCTGTTGCGTCATAACCAGATACGCCCTCGATGGATGTGAGTGACGAGCTAGAAACCACAATAACATAACTATTCAACATCGGAGTTTTGCTTCGTGCACGATGTAAACAAATCACGAAGCACATGGTGAAAACGAACGTGCTCTGAGATACAAATGGCGGATAGGAAGTCTCGGAAATAGCAAAGTACGTGTGGGTTGCATTGCTGGAAGGCTAAAAATTTAATGTAAATACTCCAAGTATCTCTATCAGTATAAAACAATATGATATGAAATATAAGTGACTAAAAATTCGGTAATTTTTACTATGATTTGAAAAAGTTATATTGTTTCTTCTCATTTCTGTGGAATCATAATCTTGCAATATTGTTCTGAATAGTATTATATAGACAGAGAGCTTACCAGTTTTACCAATCGAAATTCATAATAATTTTTGCTTACCTAATATTCCTTTAATGGATGCAAGAATTTTGCTTTATCAAGAAATCTTTATATAATCTTTATCTTTCCAAATAATAATTATATATATATAGATATATCATAATATATATATAGATAGATATATATATATATATGTGTGTGTGTGTGTGTGTGTGTGTGTGTGTGTGAGAGAGTGTGAGTGAGTGTGAGTGAGTGAGTGAGTGAGTGAGTGAGAGAGAGAGAGAGAGAGAGAGAGAGAGAGAGAGAGAGAGAGAGAGAAAGAGAGAGAGAGAGAGAGGAAGGAAGGAATAAATGTAGCACTCAAAATAAGTAGAGTCACACCAATTGGACTACATACTTGTATTATATTAACATTTAAAGTTTGTACAGATAAAGAATTACAGTAAGTATATCATCACACGTCAGGCCTCAGCCAATGCAGAAGAGGTTACATTGAGTATATCTTCGCGGCGCGTCTGCTGTTAGGCAACGTGATGCCTCGTCGAGATTACACCAATCTCCCCAGTTCATGCCTCACACTCCTACTGGCGTTGTCGTCTGCGAGGTAATACATAACTTAAAGATGACGTCATGGGTTACTACAATCCCATATATATATATATATATATATATATATATATATATATATATATATATAACTGTTTTAAAACATCTCGTAGGTTGTTTTGAACCGAAGTAGAGAGGGATGAGGCCCACAAAATTGTACAAGTTCCGAGGCTATCGTTGAATACGCAGTATGACATCTATGGAAGTTCTAGATAATTTTCGTTGACAAGAATAGAGTGTTTGTTACGAACTGTGAAACATTAAGCTTATTTCAGTCCTTATTATTCAATACATCGGAATCAGGACGAGTCCCGGATTCTGGGCAGACTCACTCTATATAGTCAACAATAGTTAGAATCCTTGGGGAATCGTAATCGCTCAGAAAGGAAGTTTAAAAGGTATTATGCTATTTGCTATTCATGTTTCTGCTAATACATCTTTTTTTTTATCTACCAGTGTCTTCGAAAATCCTTTCATTCTATCCTGGGACTGCAAGGAAAATAAATAACGATTGCGGATACGATCGCTATGCGATCTGTTACAGACTGTACATAGGCATTGTATTAAATTCTTCTAACGTTCCAAAAGCCATTCTGAACCCAAACAGGTTACAGAGATTGCCTTCCTCTGTGTATTGTTGTCTGAGCGTTTGAGTTAAATTAGAGACTTCAGAAAATCTTTCACTTAAGCATTCTCTCGAACTCTGCAGTCTCGAAACAATTCGTATCTACATAAAACAACTTTTTTTCAGATACGTTAATAGATAAATACTAGATAGGCCATCTCTGAAGTAAAAATTATACTGAAACTACCAGAGCTTTTTTTTTTGCTTTATTACACACTATCCAGAAATAAAGTCATAATTGAAATATCTAATTGCCAATGCCATAAGTCTGCACTTACATTTTAGATCCAAAGATACTACACAGTTTAAGCCCAACGGGAAATAATCTACCATTGGCAAATGTACAACTCACGATCTAGATTATTTATTCTTTCCCGTTAGGCATTAACATTCTAAGGGTGAATTCGGAGGAGAATATTGAGATTTAATTGCCGGTGATTACATCTATCGTCTCTGCCCTAAACGAAAAAGATTATCCAACCATTTCAAACAGCACATCACAAACGAAGTTATTTTGAACGTTAAACAGTTTTCTGTGCTGCAACCAAAGTCTAATGCGGGCTCGAGTCAGTATTTATAGCCAGATTTAAAGGAGAATTCACTGGGGTATAAATTAGTGATTCCTTATTCATGAGCGCATCTTTCGCAGTCTCTTACAATGCATGTAGGCCTTTTATCCCAGATAACATACAAATTTACGAGTGTTCCGTTCTACTGAAATAGTATTTCAGTATATATGTTACGTGATAACATATTGCAAATGACTTTTTTGAAGGTTGTGGTATAAAGAAACACTATTGCTCTCTCAAATCACACATATAAAATGCGCTTTAATCAAAGGAGAAACTAAGATCCTGATTGTAAAAAATGTTATCAAATTATGTGTATTCATTTTTTTTACATTGGAGGCGGTTAATATCGGAAAGATATCTCGCTGAAAACACATTACCATGAAAAGTAAATATTTAATGCGGGAATATTTCCCCTTTTCGTCTTTCCCAGTTTTTTTTACTCCCCTTTATGTTATAAAATCTCTTTGTTTTGAAACGAATTGTTTGTTCATTTCAGTTTCACCGTTAGTCTTTAAAAACATGGTGTCTTTAAATTGCATTTTCATTCTCTAAAAGGTCTTATTCCCCCCATCGATTCATTCGAAATGTATTTCTTTTAATGCTTCAGGAACTGCAAATTATGTTATATTGTCCGAACTAGAAAGATTGTTAAGTTTTCTTTTAGATGGGAGAAATAGATGTGATATAACGGGAACTCTCTAAAAACTTCCATTACACACATGATCGAAAATGTTATTAAATAATCATAAGGCCAACATGCTTTTGGATTGATTTCCATTACTGATTAAATATTTTACATAACTGGTTAAATACCGTGCTTCGCTAAGAAGTACATTCAAATTAAATACAACGGTCAATGTTTGCAATTAATGCCAAATATATAAATCGTAACGGATATTTTTATAGACGAAATAATGTAGAAGAAAATATTCAAATTAAATATAATGGTCAATCTATGCAATTAATTTGTAGGCTTAATATCCATAAAACATGCTAATTTGAATTAAATTCTTAAAAAACTTCCATCCCAATTAGTCTAGTGGTTAAATTTTATCTTTTACCGTATTTTAATTATTTTGTCAATTAATTCGTTGTTATGCACGTGACGAAAAATTAATTTAAAGTATCCCAAAAAAGAAAAGAAACCACGTGATCAGCATTTAATAAATTAAATTCAAAAAATTATTCTTTAAAAATTCACCAAAAATCAGAAAATGATGGTAAAGATTCGAAAAAGATTTCATTTTAAAGGAATTTTTTATGATCTTTCTCATGATATAAATTTTATAACTCTCGGATTATTATTTTAAATGAAAACTTAAAAAAAGTTACAAAAACTGCTTAAAAATTTAATTTTAAAAAATCTAAGAAGAATTTTTCAAAAATCTTTCTTAGTGCACCCCTACACTATAAGAAGAATCGCTATACAAAATTTCAGCCCTTTAGGTCCAGCTGTTTGGTCTGTGCGTTATCTGTCAGTCAGTCAGACACGGAACTGTTTTATATATATAGATTGTTTTGGGGCTAAAATAAAAAGGTTTTAGCAGATTTAATGTCAAAGTTTACGAATCACCGCTCAAACGTCAACTTTGACAATAAAAAAAGCACGATATTAGTTTATTAACATTTATGAATGCAAAAAAATATAGTAGAAATGATCTTACAGTTTCACTCAGTCGTCATTGACTTAAATTTCGATTTTGTTAATTTTGCTTTACTATACAAAATAATAGAAAGAAGCAGCATATAAATATGCCAGTTTATTAGCATTTTTGAAGGAGACAAAATTTATTCACTTAATTTTAGTGACGTCAGTAGCGAGCAACTGAAGCTCTCGCGAACTCTTACAAAGTAAAGCCGACAAGACAGTATTAAATATGCATAAGATGCTTCTGTGCGCGGAGATGTAAAATGATATTGAAAAGATCTCGTTCTTTTCAGACTGCACTGGTGATTCTAATGTACAACGCTATTAACTATCACCGTCGCTTCACGTAGCAGCTGAATTTACTTCCGCTTGTTAAAAACAAGCGTGTAGGCTAAAATTTGACGCCAATGGAAATTGTAAAACTTAGATTTTATTTTGGAACATAAATTCATGACCTAAAACTTGGTATATGTAAAAATAGCATCAACAATTACCTATTCTAGGAAACAACGTTCATTGATAGGGTTACAAGTAAACATCATGATGCCTTACTTTACATTTACAAATTCGAAATTTTCTCATGTGCTAAGTAAGACCTTGGGTTTGCGTTTTTGGAACAGAGCTGCATGAATTAATGAAGATGAAAATTAGTGAGGTAAGATAAAAGAACGCAAAAATAAAATTTCTAAAAAACATTTTGGAAAGTAAATTTAGTTTAAATCACTTAAAATGCATTTTTTTATCGTCTTATTAGTTTCACGCGCACCTTTAAATACAAAATCATATGATAGGTCAATATTAGTTCAACTTTGTTTTTGTAAAACGAATTCTTAAAGTGTAAAGAGAGGAGAAAAATACAATGTCATAGACTATTAGACCTTTAAAATTATGTATGTATAGAATTTTATATAGATTAATGGATATATGGAATTATGGGGGGATATTGTCGAAATTACATTAGCATTTTCTTTAACTCTCTCTCTATATATATTTTTCTAATGCGGAGGCACTTTGTCGTGAAACATTCGCCTTTTGTTATTCTCTGCTGGCTTCCTGACTACTTTATTATTGGACCACCACATAGGTGAGCCAGTATTGCTCCTTATGAGGAGGACAACACGGAAACGACTAAGCCTTATTCGGGATTTGAACCCAAGCCCACTGTGGGGCAACTAAGAACGCTAACCACTACACCATGTGGGCGGCTTAACTCTATATACTATATTTATATTCTTCGCCAACGAAAAGTGTGAAGCAGTAATAAAAATGAATTTCCTTTAAAGCCTCTGAAGGAATACTGAAGGTTTTTTGTATGACTGATGTCAAAATATACAGACTATGTCAATATCCATTACTTTATTGGTAAAAGTTATAGTAGAAGGCATGGATGTACTCTCAGAGGGAGCAGCGTTGGTTGATATACTAGGTGTTGAAGCGTAGTCTATAACAAGACAAGCCTTTCGCTCCAACTATTTACTACGATATGTTAAACATACAACCACTACTACATTTAAAGCAAGTATGTACAGAGAATTAGAATATGTAGTTAGATCACGAAGTTGGCTCTGTGGGGTTCCAAGACAGATCTGGCCTAACAAGGCCTCCGACCCAGAGAGCTCCGTCTCTGCACTCAAAAACAGCTCTCTTGCCTCGTGGACTCTTGCCGTCTATCTTTATACTGTTGGCGAATCAAAGGGATCTCTCTGGAGTTTGAAGTGCTGGCAAGTTTTCGGAGTTTGTGAGATTCTTGTCGTCACTATAGTGTCAAAATCTGAAGAGCCATCGAACAACTCTGGGATTTATGCGTTCTATAACGCCAAAAACCGCACAGTACTAGTACTTTATGGCATCTTATCCAAGAGTTTATGAGACCGCTCGGATCAAGAGTTCGCAGATAGATGACATGTTGAGGGGTAGGGAAGGGTATAACATACTTATATAAGTACTAATTTCTTGTAGTAATTGAGACAATGTCACAATGCTCTCTTAAGGATATGCTCTCTTAAGGAAGTAGCCATTAAAAAATCGTGATGCTTATACGGATATAAGTGCCTGCAGACTTGATGAAGAGTTATTTTTTTAATATATATGTATCCATATATATATATATATATATATTGTTTATTAAACAGCAGTATAAAAAGTATGCATATTTTAATGAATCAAATTTATGAGCTATTCAATGAACACTTATATCATAACATGGTTTTCCCTTCAACGTAAAGAATCTGTACATTCTTCATTGTTTCAAAGAAGCAACTAATAATGTAAAGCTTAGCGTAAGAAACATATTACTGTGGGATTTTAAAAAAATTTAAAACTACGAAAATAATATTTTAATAATCATTTCACCTAAAACTTATTTTAATCTTTATTTTATCCAAAACAAGCATTTGTAGACTTTTAATACTAAAATTAACTTTCAAATTCCTCCATATGTTCGCTTTATTATGGCAACCGAAGTAACTTATACGGAAAAGTTACAAATAGATTATAAATTTTCCAGGAAAAAAAAATCATTTTCACTTACTACACATTTGAAAAAAAATCTGTTTTTTTTTAATGGTGGAAACAAAAAACTCTGTCTAATTTCAGCCAGAAGGACAAAACGAAATTGCAACAATTCGTAGGGTTTATCTTCTTATACTGCATATGAAGTCAAGTTTCTTAGAATTTCTGTATTAACATTCAACATTCGATTTGGACTTCGTGCAAAAAAGGTACGGTTGCGACTTAGATGTGGACCGCAGACCGTCACTTAATGCCATGAATAGATAAAAAGACAACAATCATGCTAAGAGATTTCATGATTTATATTCTGCATGCAAATTCTTCTCGATAATGATAATATTTTTCCCATGTGCTTGGCATCATCCCAGAATGGTATTTCGGCACGTATCAAAAAGAATAGAGACCTTTTAGCTATATTTTTCCCACAATTCCCTTTTATTAGCCGTGTTGTGGAATTTGCTCAATGCCAAAATCATTAACATCTTTATACGGAACCATTTAAGATGGTGAGAATTAGTGCGAAACGGTTGTCTCCTACTAATTCCGAAGCCCAATTTCTTAACATGTGCATTGTTACATAGGTGGCTATAACCGAGGAAAAGCTTATGTGATGTAATTATTTACATGTTGCGAAAATGTTTAAGAAACGTTGCACACGGTGAGTAATTACTTTGACTGAAACATCTTTAAAATTAAATTTAGACTTTTTCAAACCGTTCTCCTAATCACATTTTAACGAGCTATTTTTAGTGCCTAAAGTCTGTATTTTTTATTTAGCTAGTATTAATTAACATAATCTGTTATTGATTACATTGTTTGAATTATTCTATTTATGTCATTTGGTAGTTATATTCTCTTTGATTTAATATTAAGTACACTAGGATTTCATGAGTACCAAATCTAACTTATAATTTATTACTAAGGTCAATATATTATGTTGCAAACGTTCAATACTAGAGACATTCAAGCATTTCCAAATTGTGTTTCGGTATAGAATTATAGATTGTAAATTTATTTAAAATGTCAAATTTGAAAACAATGAGATTACCATACGGTCAATGCGGTGCTTATATACTTTGCAAATAAATTCCAATATAGTTTTAACATATATCCAATCGCAAAATAATTAATTTAAATATTTTAGAAGGTATATCTATCGTTCTGCCAAAGCATTTTTATTCTTCTCTCTACACTAAAGTGTAAAATTTCTTTACGGACAATAATGAACTAATATTTATCATCTTTATAATTTCTTATATGTATGTGTTGGCAATACTAGTTCCTCTCACGGTAAATTTAAAACTTTTAAGTATTTTAAAAGGAATTAATATTTCTAAATTTTTTCGCATTCTTAAATATTACCTCACTAAAATTCGCCTGTCTTCATCTACGCATTAATTTAAAAATCAAGCTTTTGCCTTTAAAACAAGGCTTAACGTAAATTTGTAATCTCTACCAATTAACCTTGTCACCGAGCTTTGATGTCATTTTCGCACATTTGAAGTCTTCGCATGTTACAAGTCTTAAGCCATAAATTTACGTTTCCCGAATTAAATAAGATCTTCCACTGGAGTCTGGAGTAAAATTTAAACAGACTTGTCTTTTTTTTAATTAAATGTTGGTAAATCAAGTTCTCGACACTAACTATATTAGTTACTGTACTAACGTATTTATTTGTTCGCGATATAAATTAAGTATGGAGGTGTTAATTTGGTGGTATGTAGTATGTTTGAATGGCTTGTTATAGATAAGATTCAACATTTTTTCCAAGTAGTTAATATTATACCATTATTCTCGGTTCGTTTATTTAAATAATATACCTTCATAGGTTTTCCATGTATTATAAGTAACTGTACGTATAAATAAATTGTATAGAACAGCTTGTAATAACTTAGAAATACATATTAATATATAAGTATATACATTAATATATAAGAATATATGTTAAATTTTGATATTAGTTATTAAAGTTAAAAAATTAAATAGCTATGCATATATGTCCCTTTATTATATCTCTCTTCACCTGTTAATATTAAAAATTAGGTAAACAATGTTATGTAGGAATATATTCAATTTTTTTAACTATTAACTACACGGAAAATAAAGTGGTATATTATTTTATTCTCGGTTTTTTTTTACAAAAATTCATTCGATAATAAATTTACTCTCTTAATTAATTTACTCTCTTAATAAATTTACTCTCTCAAATAGCAATCAATCATTAAAAGATGCTACCACACTTTACTCATATTCCGTTATGATATATTATTACAGTTATCAATTCTTTTCTCTAAATTTTGATATTTATAATGCAACTTATAATAAATTGAGAAGAAAATTTGTCCTAAAATCTCCGCTATACAAATAAATGGGATTATTTTGCTTATTTAATCAGAATATTCTCTAAACTCATCGATTTCTGTTCTCAGTATTCAGATGTCCTTTATGGTCTAATATAAATATATGTTTTTTTCAATTTATTCTATTAAACGTGAAACCTTCATGACAATCAAAGCCTAAAAAAGACTAAAATTTATATTTCTTGAAAACTACGAACCTCTTTTTCCGTATAATCAGATATGTTTAATAAGTCTTAATTTTAATCTCAAGTAAATTATACAGTTAATATTCGGCAGATGGTCTCAGAAAGTAGTTTCGTAAGTACAGGGTAACGAAATGTCCGTCGTTGAGAAACCGAAACACGTAATTCTCCCCTATTTTCTAGGAAATGTCGATTTCTAGACGGCGAAAATATTAGGTGTGGGATTAGACCATTAACGATAATGGCTGATCAGAAGTGATAACATAATAGGTACATGTTGGGACAGAAATGCGTTTTACTGACCAGCTAAAGGTAATAACATTGCGTAAAATGGATACATCAGGATGTTTATCAGGGAGGTGGTAGTACTATTAAGTTTTTTATGGTTTAAAAAGCTGTATTTTCACTATTGAATAATTAATTGACCTTTCTGGGGTGAAAACAGATTTTTTATTTTATTCTTGGCACATTCTGTTCTGCCGTTAATCCTGTGCTGCTAATCCTGTCCTGTTGCCCTTTTGTTCAGTGACTCATGTTAGCCCTTCGGTGGGAACATCTATCAGGCAACTACGTTTTATTTCTTCAACGCTGTTCCCCACCACCACCCTTCGACCTTGGGTACTGTGATCTATGCATGCTTCAGTCAACATCTTGTCCTCAGTGTGGAAGCGTGACTCCAGTCTTCTATGGTTCAGGTAAAAATTAGATTAATCAGAGCAAAAATTTAAAATCCCAACCCAATCACTCGTTCGACTAACTAAATGTCTCTACAAAACGAACCCTAATATACCCTGTGGTAATTCGGTATGGTCAATAGAAGCTGCTCAAGAATTAAGGAGAAATGGTTCGACGATTGTGGATGACATGAAATGTAATAAACCGCAAATACCCTCTGAATTTCTAGTTAGGAATACCTGGGAAAGATACGTATATTCAATCCTTATCTGCCTTCCAGGCAGATGTTCCCACTAAGCGGGAAAAGAATCATGTTCCCACTGAAGGGTTAAGCCGATCAAAACCGACAAGCCTGATGTGTCAAATTAAAGATGGCCGAAGCTCGTCAAAAGCAATCCACAAACTATGCCTTTTGGTGGTTTGACACAAATTTTAGTGACACAAATCAATGTTCTCATGGAAATAAGGTGCAAGAGAGAGTTTGAAGTACATAAAAAAGGTGATCTATTCAAAGAGGCATTGAAACGAATCGGTCTTGAGGGATAAATATTGAACTAAAATATCAGGCTTTATATTCTGTATAAAATAAATGCATGTTCCACAGTTTTTCTCGCATTCAAATGCAGAACAAAGCAGGAAGCTTCGATATGTGCCAAACATTGCAATACGTGCGAATCGTTTACGTATTAAGATCGCCAGCGCATGGTCTTGCATCATAAATGATTCCTCTACGTCAGGGGTGGGCATTAAGTCGATAGCGATCGACCGGTGGACCACCAAGACATTTTGGGGTGACCGCCTTTACTAAGACCAAAGACGCGCATACTAAAAGAAACATATTTATGGAACACCGACGCGATTTGCTTTAAACGCGGTTTTAAAAGAGTAAGTTTTTTTCTTGTAGTTATGTAGGTAAGTACATATTCCGTATTTATTATTAAATTGAAATAAATATTGTAGACCATTTTTTAGCTCACCACATCTACGTCACTGGGTAGACCGCAACACCTTGAAAAAATTAGCAGTAGCTCGTACCCTGGAAAAGTCTGCTCACCCCTGCTCTATGTATCCGATAGACGGCGAGTTAAGTTAGCGTTTGTTTCGCGGTTTCATACAATTACCGCGTGGTTTTGCATTCACTATAGTAAATTTTCTGAGCGTGGAGTGTGATCTCTAGCACGTGAAAGTGTTGAGGTAGTTTCTTTGACTGAATAATCGAAGCTTTCTACTTATGTCTCTAAGAGCATAATAATAATATAAGAATTTTGTCAAGTCTAAAATTACTTTTTTATACAAAGAGAACAAGTACTTTATCTCTTTTAGAGCAACATTCCCCTTAAAGCGAATTACTATGACATTTATTTATTTATGAATATTCAACCGCGTTTTAAACGCTGTTCGCATGACAGATTATGTGACTCAAAGGAAAGAAAAATAAAAACAAGAATGTTAGCAAACAATAATCTATATATATATATATATATATATAACAGTTCTGCAACTGACTGACTCACTGACTGACATACAACGCACAGACCAAACCGCTGAACCTAAAGGGCTGAAATTTTGCATGGCGATTCTTCTTATAGTGTAGGGGTGCACTAAGAAAGATTTTTGAAAAATTCTTCTTAGTTTTTTTAATTAAATTTTTAAGCTGTTTTAGTAGCTTTTTTTAAGTTTGCATTTAAAATAATAATTTCAGAGTTATAAAGTTATATCACGAGAAAGATCATAAAACTTCCTTTAAAATGAGATCTTTTTCGAATCTTTACCACCATTTTCTGATTTTTGGTGAATTTTTTAATATTAATTTTTCGAATTTAATTTATTAAATGCTGATCACGTGATTTTATTTTCTGGTAAATTTATCGTCACGTACATAACAACTAAATAGACAAAAAAAATTTTTTTTTCTTGCAAATGTGGCAGATGATTGGACATTATCCAAAAAAATATTAAAATACAATAAAAGATCTTATGTTCCTCAAACTGTACTATATTAACTGTACTACATTCTTTAGTATGTCCTATTACATTTAATTTGAATATTTTCTTCTACATTATTTTGTCTATAAAAATATCCCTTACAATTTTTTTATAAATATATTTTTTTGTTTTTTTACATCAATTGTATACATTGATCGTCGTATTTATTATAAATAAATAAATATATTTATTTATTTATTTATTTATTTAATTTTGGCATTAATTGCATGCATTGTTGTTTGTAATTTGAATGTACTCCGTAGCGAAGTGCGGGTTTTCAGCTAGTGGTAACATATAACAAGAGTGTTTTTAGTTCTCATGAATGTTGAAAGAAGTTTATGACTCATTCCTTCAGAGCTAGTCTTTTATGCCCGCGTATAATTTAAAAGGTGTGAAGTCTACGATGAGGATACTGAAAAAGCTATATTTTGTTATACTTGCTGTTGTACTGGCTATCTTAAAGTTGTCATTTTTAATCCTGCTTGTGATGTCTCTACGACTAAAAAAAAGTTAACCGTTGCAACGCTTATTTCGATGAGTAACTTTCCCTCAATTTCTCGCTCACACTCAAACTTTTGACCACTTCAAAAACTGAGCAAAACACCCTTTTGGACTACATTTTGGATAGATATATATCCTATTAATCAACAAGCCATGTTCTCACTGGTAAACTTTTATAACATCCAATTTTTTATGATTTTCTTGCTTTAATTGCCAAAGTACTATGCATTTTTAGATAGGTGGGTCACTACTAAAAGAATGCAATAACAATCGGCAATTGAAAGTCTTTCAAAATGAATGCCTTTTTTTTCCCCTATTTGTTTGTCTTTCCTCCTTTTCTTACCCTTGTAAAATTTTATGTTGATAAGTTTGACCTGACAAGTCAAGTAACCAAGATTTTATGCCAAAGACGAGCAAAGAAAATTGTATCTAAAATTCATCGCGTTCTTATTTCTGATGACTAATATACATGTGGTACATATTAGTCTGACCTCACCTTACATAAACTTGACTTGGCAAGTTAAGTAACCACAATTTTATGCCAATTTATGACGAACCAAAGAAAAAATTGTAACATTCATCGCGTTTTTGTGTGTGAGGATTAATATATACGTGGTCAGACATTTTGAATGTGTACCGAGTTCACGCGACTCCGGAAGTGGTAAAAACAACTACTACTCGCATTTCGACTGTTAAAAGCTTGAAGTATTGCATTTTTACCATGTTTTTATTAACTTGCTTTCTTGTTTGTTTGTGTGTTTGTTCCTTACAAATCTTGCAATCGATTTTTAACTAACTTCCCGACTAGCTAGACATTTGAAACTTTTAGAATATCTTAGAACACGATGACAATGCATTTTTTAATACTTTTAGCCATCTTTAAGCAGAATTAAATTAATTATCAGTTATTTTCAGTTAATTTTGTTTTGTAGACTGGTGCAGCCATCTATCGACCGGGACGGGAACGAAAAGTTAAATGCAAGTTAACTTCCAATTAACTTTATTTTCTTTCAAGTTGATGGGATAATTCATCAAAAAAATTTAAAAAAGTATTTATTAATACATAGAATTGTCAAGTTTATATGATTCAACAGAAAATTTAAAAACATGGTATATAAAAAGTTCCTTTAATCTTGTAATTATTGAAACTTATGATCAATTTTGAATCTCGGGGGGAAAGTGAATAAAACAGGTAAATTAAACCAATACGAGATGTTCTCGAGTCGCATGTTAAATTATTGGTCATCGAGCGATAAGAAAATTCCATAAATGCTTTATTTTATAAAGAAAATGCTCGAGGTTTTATTGTGATTAATACTGAGGATTTATATATATTTCTAGATTTAACTAGAAATATATATAAATCCTCAGTATTTCTAGATCATAATTTTATTTTTTTAATTTCCTACATTTAATAATGATTTTGTTTTCTTAAAATGTTGTGGCTTTGTATGAAAATCAGTATTTATACGTAAATATACTAGAACAATTCGAAATTTTGTGTTTTGAAAATCAAAATTCAAAATTTGAAGCATATTTAGTTTCGATAATATATGCAGAACCAATAGGTCTGTTGGTATATTTTCTCTTATTGTGCAATGAAAAGATTATAAAATAATAACTAAAAAATTAAACTCATGGCGCAACAATCCGCTTTGAACCAAGGACGGCGGTACCCATCTGCACTTTCTAGACCGTGGGCTTCAGGTGTCATACAGCATACGTCTCAGTCAGGTGGTCAACCGGACGTGGGACCCCCAGAGTTCAGTTCCCAAGCATGCTTGGTCCTCATTTTATCGACCCACTCAAGGGATGAAAGGCTGAAATAAAATTATACATGATACAGGTAATGATTATAAAATAATACAGGATTTCTAATTACTCTGTTTTCAAAATTTGT
This sequence comes from Dolomedes plantarius, assembly GCA_907164885.2. NCBI lineage: Eukaryota > Metazoa > Arthropoda > Arachnida > Araneae > Dolomedidae > Dolomedes > Dolomedes plantarius. The sequence continues at coordinate 106,168,966 of OU015495.1, read as the reverse complement.
AACCTCTAAAGACGGCAACAAATTAAATTTTTATCTGGTAAATTTATGATCTAAGAAATTATTTTAAATTTTTTTTCAAAATTTTCTAAATTAAATCAGAGGACAAATTAAAGAAGATTGAACAAAAGATTGATGTAGGAAACTTCACAGAGATATCTTGGAAGAAATTTTAGATATAATCTTTTAAATGTAGCGAATGCATGAAGATTGGCATTTCGAGATAAACTGACTTGAAGTGCAGGTGTACATCGAGATATGCGTGGACAGTGAAACATAAAAATGCTGGATTTTAAAATGTATTCATCCTAGACACAAATGGTTTGTGCTGTTATATTTTAAAAGATCTATAATATGTTCAAAACTAACAAAATAAAATTTTACTATATTTGAGAATTTTGTGCCCCTGACCCGGTAAATTCAAGATGAACGCGTGATCAGGATGAACACGACGATATTTTAACGTATCAACTACGCTGATACGTCGGAACAAATATTAAATTTGACACAAAAAGCTTTGTTCCAACGATCGACCATTCAAGCTTAATATTTGACACTGATCTTTAAAATGTCAACGTCGTGTCTGCTACCGTTTCCATGCCAACTTCGGGCGTTAGGGTTGGTCAGCGATGCAGCGACACTTCCGGACCAAAGCACCAGACACACCCCATTTGTGACAATGAATGGTCAAGGGTGAGTGTCGTTGATCGCGAGGTTAGGCCAAGGGAGAGGTTAGTTGAAAATGACGTGGCGGTGTAACACATAGCAGTCTGTTCATTTGAGCTGGGACGCAAACAAAAGAAGTCCAATTTAGTGATGTCCTAGAATTTGAAACAGAGTAATTGAATTTATAATTTTAGGCTAGTATTTAACTGAACCACGGGTTACAGAAAAATGAACCATTTCCCCCCCCCCCCCCTTTTTAATTCCATTCAAACTTACACTCGCGCAGAGAAATTGTGCAAATAATCTACATATATAAAAAAGTTAAGTAACTGACTGACTGACAGATAACGCACAGACCAAACCGCTGGACCTAAAGGGGTGAAATTTTGCATGGCGATTATTCTTATAGAGTAGGGGTGCGCTAAGAAAGATTTTTCAAACATTCTTCTTAAATTGTTTTAAATTAAATTGTTGAGCTGTTTTTGTAACATTCTTTAAAGTTTGCATTTAAAATAATAACTTGGGGGTTATGAAATTGATATCACAAGAAAGATCATAAAAATTTCTTTAAAATGAAACCTTTTTCGAATCTTTACCTCCGTTCTCTGATTTTTGGTGAGTTTTTAAAGATCAATTTTTAGAATTTAATTTATTAAATTCTGATCACGTGGTTTCTTTTGTTTTTGAGATACTTTAAATTAATTTTGCGTCGCGTGCTTAACAACGAAATTAATTGACAAAAAAGTATTAAACTACGGTAAAAGATAAAATGTAACCATTAGACCAATTGAGATGGAAGTATTCAAAGAATTTAATTCAAATTAGTATATTTTATGGATATTAAACATGCAAATTAATTGCATTCATTGAAAGTTGTATTTAATTAGAATATTTTCTTCTACATTGTTTTGTCTACAAAAATATCCGTTACGATTTTTTTATGAATATACTTTTTGTTTTTAGTGGCATTAATTGCATACATTGACCGTTGTATTTAATTTGAATGTACTCCGTAGTGAATCACGGGTATTCAGCTAGTATCTGGATGTAAGTGTAATAAAAGAAAACTACTGAAATTTTTGAACTGAGATTTCTAGCTGTGATGTTCGCTTTTCGTTTAGACACGATGGGAAAAGGGAGCATTACTCATTTTGAATCCAAAATTTCCTTAATATCATGTATATTTTTGTAGTTTGAGACTGAATATTGGCCAGAATAGCATGAATTGGCTATACGCGAAACTTTATAACAACTATCAGCCAGGATTGGGATTTGAATCAGCGTGTCTTCACTTCGAAGCCGGTGTTCTACCAGCTTAACGATCCCAGCGATGAAAGAAATTATCATTTTTCCACTTCCGTTCATATACGTTTCTCGGAATGAAACTGCCAGAGTAATTGTATTATACAAATTTCATATATGTTCTTAGCCTGTATATATATTTATTTTCCTGGTAATACTTAATTATTTTCTCCAATGAATATGGGCGTCATACGCTTCCCAATCCAGAGGTTAGCGTTCTATCAACTGAACTCTCTCAGCGATGTGTTCTGAAATCTCATAGATTTCGATATCCATTCTTCAAACGTTAAACATCTATATAGAAAGTCAATGAACTCCTTGTCTTTGTGTGTGTTACGTCATCTATTGCATAGTAGTCCCTGGATGTAGGGAATTTCAGCTTAAGTATTACGTCGCTCACATTTCTGAATTTTCCCACACTACCTCCTACAAACACTCTAATTCTTTCTAATACTGATTGCAAAAGATTGCACATATTTATTCTAAATAGCTTCATTCCTATGCTAAATCACCTCGTAATACTTTCCCAACTTATAATATGCTGTTGACTAAACCAAATGAGCAAGTCATTATTTTAGCGACATTATCTTGGTGAGTAATGTTTAAAATACCTGTGGGGGACCAACGTTACTGAACAAGAAAAAAGTTTGAGCTAAATGTAATTCTTATTGGGGAATCCTTACTAATTTATGCCAATCGCTGTACAGAGAAACAACTTTCATCAAATTATGTCACCAGAACAATAATGCATACATGATGGCCAGTAGTAATAACTGAGAATCCGAACTATTATTCAACTCGGTATTGGTCAGGACTCAGCAAACCTATTTCCAGTCCGATAATCGAAAAATATTACTATTTTTCGATTAATTATTTTCTAAAAAAAATCTATCTTTAAAGGAAGAAATAAAGTATCTTTTACTGCTGAATTGCTCCGCTAATTTAGAAGCATTCGCGGCTTCTAATTTACAAAGCGGTTAATATAGAGCAAACCTCTAAATATTCTCTATTATACCTATATTCTCTATTATCCGTAAATCTCTATTACCCCTATATTCTCTATTAATCAATAATTAAAGAAAACTATCAAACTACCAAACAAGCAATAATACTGTTGTATTTTCAATATAAAAAGGTACACAAATGTCAGAACTACATCCTAAGAGCATTGAATAAATTTCAATTTGCCCATTTGAATAGCCTATAACAGGGGTTCCCAAGCTTTTTCCGTCATCGACACCTTTTAAAAGAATGTTTTTCATCATCAACCCCCTCACACATTTCTCTATAATCTACAGCATAAAACATAATTATAATACTAATAATAATTGCACATAAAACACTTAAAGATAACAGTTTGACTAAGAATATGGTAAACAAATTAGAAAAAGTGGTTCATTAGGTTTATGTTTTATTATTTTTGTACTATTTTCATTTTCAAATTCACAATTATAAACAAGATTTCAGAAGCGCAGATTGCAATTGCACAAAAGTTCGATTTGAATTAATGTGGTGGTTGTGCTTGATGCATTGATACAATTTTTTTTTATGTTTGGCCTGAAATTTTTTATCATCGTATCGTCACAACAACTAACATAACGAATATAAATATATATTTATGCATATTAAAATGCATATTATTACTATCTAATAATTACATTCCTAAAAAATTAAATCAAATTTTAAAACAGAAAAATTTATCATCGACCCCCAATACATCCCTGAAATACTACAGACCCTTTTTAAACTTCTATCGACCCCACAAGGGGTCCACCTGGATCCCACTGGGAATACCTGGCCCATATCAACGTAAGCATACCTTAGACCACGGGACATCTCTGCTAAGTGTAATTTATTTCTTTTGTGTTTTCCTCTTTAGTTTTGAACTATTCAGTAGGTCTCAGCTTATTTACTCTAATCTCATACAGATATAAATTCCATAATCTCTGCAAAAATCTCTTCGTAAATTTCTGCAAAATCTGCGTTACCTTACTTCCATAAAAGTTGTTTGTTTTGAAAATTTAAACATATGAGCATATAATATGCAATCAGTCATTATATAACAGCATTTAAAACTATCCCTTAAAGCCCAAAGAAAAAAAAATCAGTTGAAGACAAGATTAGAAGTAGTAGTGTTTGAAGACAACTCTGTTCAAATTTGTATTGTAATTAACGAGACTTTATTGAAAGCCTAAAACTGTCGTTTACAATGTTTTACAGTTTTTAAATACAAATGTGTATTATAACCTTAATTTGTCTTCCCATAACTTTAATGCTGGAAATAGTTTCTATACATGGATTCACTGATTATGTCTACCCTTACGCCGAGTAAATATGACGTAATAACCACGTGAACATCGAGAGTGGAGTTAATCGACTGTAGCATTACCTCCTACGCATGAGTGGATTATCAGGAGATATTAAACTATAAATATCTGTATGATATGCTTAAGACATAGAATTAACTATACTTGGTAAAACAAAATGAAGAGGTACGAGGTGCTAGTTAATTTCAAAGATTTTTTCCTTGCAAAGAATGGTAAAATAAAATCTGTTTCTAGATATATTCTACTTGTTCTAGATGGTGACATAAAACTAAACCGGCAAATTAGCCCCAATTATTTTCCTTTTGATAAAATCTGTTCGCTTGGGTAATTATACCTAAAGTAGTTATTATTATTAATTACATCTTATAGAGGTAAAATTATACATAACATTGCCGTCTAATCGAAGACAGACCTAAAAACGTCAATTTCTTTAGAGCTTTCATTGCCTTTTGTTGTACTCCCTTAACCTTTTCCTTACAAGGTGGGATGGCATGTATCCCATGAATACGGACCCAAGAATGTCTATATATATATATATATATATATATATATCAGGGTCACCCAGAGGGGGGGACAACTGGGGCACTTTGCCCCAGGACCCCCCAAAAATTAAAAAAAATTTATTTATTAGATTTCTTCAAGAAAATATAACAAGAGAGCAGTGCAATGAAATATAATAATTATGTTAATAATTCATGTAATAAAATTTTTAGTATAAGTAACTTAATTTGAATGTGTGTTTTCGTCTCTTTCCATTTTTTATTTTTCTTGGGGCCCCCAACAGAAGTTTGCCCCAGGCCCCGTAGAGTCTCTGGGCGGCCCTGTATATATATATATATATATATATATATATATATATATATATATATATATATATATATATATATATATATATATATATATATTTATATATATATATATATATATATATATATAACCCTTAATGGCCGTTCTTACAAAGGGGGTATGAAATTTCCCATTCTAAAGAGGGAATTGGAAAAATGTGCCCCGTAAGCTAACGGTTAATCGCTTTGAACAAGTTTTGCGGTTACAGATTTAAAATTATTACGCATTGCAGGAAAATATAAAAATCTATTTTTACGAAGAAATAAAGTAGAAGGAAATGGGAAAATATATTTTTCTCTCTATTTTTTGAAAAAAAATCTGTCTTTTAAGGAAGAAATGAAGTATCTTTTACTGCGGAATTGCTCCGCTAATCTAGAAGCATTCACGGCTTCTATTTAACAAATAGGTTAATATAGAGCAAACCACAATATGAAATTCCTGCCCGAAATGCTTAACGGCAGTTGACAACCCCGGGAGGGCAACAGCACCCGGCTCCCGTGCTTTCCTGTTCTCTCTCTCTCTCGCTCTCTTCTCCCTAATGACGCTCAGATGCGACTGGCAGAGACGTTAGCCTCGGATGATTGCCAAGAGCGCAAGTGTAATATCAAAGGTCACCTAACTGTTTCAGGGGAAGAGCGAAAAAATGTTATAAATATTTTTTTTTAAGTGGCCAGTTTCTCTGTGTTCACCTAACACGCTCATATATAAATAAATGAGTGCATCTGCGACTTCACTGTATTTTATACATGCTCACAAAAAAAAATTATGGAACCTGTACTGAAAATTTAAATTTAAGTAACCACTGTGCAATTTTAATATTTAAGTACGTATGAGAACAAAATATGCGTACCATGTATATGCATGTGTTTATATATATATATATATATATATATATATATATATATATATATATATATATGCATGCATAACTTAATTGTGTTATAGCCTATTTTTCTCTTTAAGGTATCAGTTTCAACTTGTTAACACCCAATATCACGCAAATAAGAACATGCTACCGTATCTGCACTAAGGCTGTTGTGTTGTTGTCGTTGCTTATGCCACTTGACCGACAGCAACATCATAGCAAGTCCCGAAGGCTATGGGCGATGAAGGTGCGGCTGTTTTGACTGGCACCACAAGGGTTGGCTAAATGACCGGTACCGTAATTTTGAACCGAGTCAAGTGACAAGATCGGAACACTTGACCCCGCACCTCCAGAGGTAAATTTGAGAACTTGGAGGACATTTCAGCCACGCCCTATTTTACGTGCCCCGGCCACCATTAGTGAACATGGCGGTGGATTTGCAGCGACAAGCATCGAACCAGGGACGTTCAGATCACTGTCCCGCTGCTCTTGCCAACTGGGCTTCCACGCCAGGCTGTTGTGCACTAACCCTATTAGAGTCGCTCACCTCAATTTTAACTTATGGAGGAGATGTATCGAAGGATTGCTGACATAGGATTTAAAATTTCTTTTTTAAAAAATTGTACTCCGTAATAGAGAAAAAAAATTTCCGCTTCGGGCATTTTTCGTTTTGTTTTAAATCAAAATAATATTTTATAATTTAAATTATTCGGGGAGGAAATCTGGTATAGTGTGTTTAAAAGATCAGAATTTCCAGTGGACGAAATTTATGAAACTAATCCTGTTGCAGGGTGCAATAAAGTAAATTCGGAGGGAATAAAGGATTGGGAATATTCGGATGGACAATAAAGTAAATTCGGATGGAAATATCCAGCTACGTGTTGCAGTCTATATATATATATATATATATAATGTGTGTGTGAATGTTCTGAAATAACGCGAAATACCTGCATCCATGTACCTCAAATTTTTATCAGCCTTAGATAAGCTGTTTCTCATTTCGGACAAAGTTTTTTATGTTTTCTTTTAGGTTATATTAATATAAGAAACTTATTTTACACATCGCATGTTATACTTCCTAAAGTGTAGTTCTGAAGTAATTGAAAGTTATTTTAAACCTAAACATACAGGATAAATCTTTAAAAATTTTCACTGCTCGCAATATTTCAGGGAATATTGCGAGTGCATCAAAAAAACATAAAGCATGTCTCAAATATTAGAGGTGTTTGGGACCGAAACCGACTCCGATTCAGAGGAATTTCAAAAAAGGTAGAGGATTCTGAAAGAAGTTAGTTAAATACGAGCCTAAATTTTGTGGAAAACATACTTAATGAGAACGAAGTTATATTAAATAACAATCAAACAAGAACGGTGAGACTTGCATTATACTAATGAAAAGTCTTTTTATGTATTATAGTAACATCTGTCAACTTAAAAAAAAGGCTAAATTATTTCTGTTGCTGATCTACATGTCTATATGGATAATCTCCAACGCGGTCTTGTTTTCCGAATCACAAATTTTTTAATTTCTTCTTTCTGAAGACTTTACATCATTAAATCTAAGAGTTAAATTATTCTGAATAGAATTCCTTCCTGATTGTTATCATCAAAATATAGAGTTGAGTTCTTGACTCTGTTTATAATTTGGTGGTAAACTTGATAACATTTTAGTTCGGTTTAATTTGATTGTATAAAACACAATTACTTATTATAATGTACAAAATGAAAAAAAACCTTATAAATTCACGGTTGAAATATTATGTTGAATCCAATAAGGTTAATACACAGAAACTTTAACAGTGACTCTTGGTGATACAGTGAATCCAGAAAGAAAATGAAACCGGGAGAGGTTACGCTCAAAATAATTCTGACAATAACCGTATATCGTAGGGAATTCGTTTTATCGAGACTCTAGTGTATTTCTTTCCTGGTAGTTATAATTTATTAGCGCGGTTTTGATATATTTTAAAGAAAAGATTTTTAAATGTAATGACACTAGTACAAAAAAGGAAGTGATAATCTAATTAAATATTTAAATCACGCTCGGGGGAGACGAAAATAATTATGTAGTGAGAATATTGAATACTTTGTAAATAAACTTAGCAATCATGCAAATGCAGTGCATAAAAAACCAGAAATCGAAAGATGAGATATTTTGCCCGGGAGATAATTTTAAATTCTTTCTCTGTTCGCCTCCACATTTCGAAACGAAAAGTAAATGCTAATTTGCCGCCTTTAAAAATATGACAATATATAATTAATTTTTCTAAATAAGTAGAAGTTGATAAAAAAAAAGTTTCCTTAATTAAATTTAAATATTTACTGAAAATTTTTTTAATAAAATATTCAGAACGCGTTATTGAAATTTAAGCGAGTGAATTTAGGGATTTATAGTAATCAAATAAGTTTTTATAAAGCGCTTAAAAAAATTCATTGAAAATAAAAATTTTCTTTTTCTGTATGGCAAACAGGTACTTGAAAATCTATGTGATTTTCAAAGTATGCATATCTATAAGATTGTGGAGCAGCTTAAGTCAAAGTTAAGTCACCAAATCAAGTTTAAAAGAAGCTTCTAATGTCACTTTGCAATGTATCTGCCCAAAAAAATGTCGTCTTATATTTGAACTAGCTGAAAACCCGTACTTCGCTACGAGGTACATTCAAATTAAATACAACGGTCAACGTATGCAATTATTGCCAAATATATATATATATATATATATATATATATATATATATATATATATATATATATATATATATATATATATATATATATATAATAAATACAACTATCAATGTATGCAATTGATGTTAAAAAAATGAAAAAATACATTTATAAAAGAATCGTAACGGATATTTTTATAGACAAAATAATGTAGAAGAAAACATTCAAATTAAATCTAATGGAACATACTAAAGAATATAGTACAGTTTTAGGAATATTTCTTTTACTGTTAATATTTTTTGGACGATGTCCAATCGTCTGCCGCATTACAAAGAAGAAAATTTGTTTGTCTATTTCGTTGTTATGCACGTGACGCAAAATTAAAAGAAAAGAAACCACGTGATCAGCATTTAATAAATTAAATTCTAAAAATTAATCTTTAAAAATTCGCCAAAAATCAGAAAATGGAGGTAATGATTCGAAAAAGATTTCTTTTTAAAGGAATTTTTATTATTTTTCTCGTGATATAAATTTTATAACCCTCGGATTATTATTTCAAATGTAAACTTTAAAGAATGTTACAAAAACAGCTTAAAATTTTATTTTTTAAAAAAGTAAGAATTTTTCAAAAATCTCTCTTAGTGCACCCATACACTATAAGAAGAATCGCCATGCAAAATTTCAGCCCTTTAGGTTCAGCGGTTTAGTCTGTGCATTATATATCAGTCAGTCAGTCAGTCTGTTACGGAGCTGTTTTATATATATAGATAATATTAAATTTTGGATTTTATTAGAACTATAACTGTGAGAAATTTGGTCTTAAGTAAAAAAATCCAATCCTTACCCAATCACGCTGGACAGTAGGCCAAAGGCTAGAGCTACAGTCTTTCGACCATCCATCGTCTCCCGAATCTGTGTTCAGTCAAAAATATCCATTAAATAAGTATCCATTAAATAAGTAACAACAGAATGAAATAATAAGTTTCGTTTTGATCCAACTAAGGGCGCCAAATAGTTTATTTATTTTTAGGATTACATCAGTTTTTGGAGAATGTCTGACGGAAAGATGTCATCCATATTTAAATTAAAAATAAAGTTAAATAAATACAATCTTTGGATAGGAAAGTCATGAAAACAACTATTACTAATAACTGGAAATTTTGCCATTTCACATTCAAGTTTTGTGGTGTAGTATCATTACGTTTAGGCGAAAGACAAGGATTCGTTTAAAATTTCATTGTGACCATCTGTAAACTGAAAAGAAAATTCATCCTCCTTTAAATTTACATATATTTTCCTAATAAAATGTGATAGCCCAGTAACCTGTCTCTAAGTATAGGAAAATATTCAAGTAGATTTGAAGAATGGCAAATCGACCATAAATAATGACTTCAAATGCCCTCGTTTTTTACTACAGAGAACCGTGTTCACAAACTAATAAAAAAGAGTTAGCGCCGATTCTTGAGCTACGATTACCCAAAGAGATTGAAATATTAAATTAATTTTTCTCGAAAATAAACTTTCATATCGGTATGATATCTAAAATGATCAAATTAGTCCCAACCTATGAATGGTGGGTAACTCATATGGATACGAGTGTCTAAGTCCTTTTTATAAATGTTGAAACTTTCAACACGTGTATTTGGAGTCGCATTTATGTATTAGCCAACGCTACATATTCATTCATAATAAATATAACATATACATGAGGAGCTCGGGAACAAAAGTAAAGCAAACTAGTCGTCTCTTAGTGAATGTATCAGGTCTTATTTTTCTCTACATATATAAAGTCTCGCATATAAAATCAGTGGCGGCTCCAGGCTAGAGATTTGGGGGAGGGGGCAACATAGGCTATTAAGGTTATATATAAAAGAAATAAACATGCTTTCATTTTAAATTTAAACTCATTTAGTATTAGGTCTACTATTATATAATTTTAGGCTATGAAAAATATACGCCAGTTTGTTTTTTGTTTTTTTTGGGGGGGGGCAATTGCCCCTACTGCCCCCAATGAGTATGGGCCCCATTATTCAGTGTCAGGTTTTAAAAAAATTATCTCATAATGTGTATACTACCCTAACATTAATATACTGACAGTTTTTAATGTCTAAGGTACTCAGAGAATAGGCAAAATTTCTACGAAGATAGATGTTCCTTATCGTGCATTGCTAATATTAAAATAAGGAAAACCAAACCTATTAAACATCTGCAGTTTTTCCTAATCTCCCTAAGGCATCAGCTGACCTAGCAAATTTTCAATTCCATTTTCAGTTATGGGGAATTTTCATCTCGTTATATTTTCAAATCGCACATCAGCAAAGGCATAATTTTGTATTGCGTTCAACTCATCTTAAAGTAGAAATTCAAATAAAATGAGCCTAGTTTTTAATTTTTCCGAATTTTAAGAATTTATTACTTGCAGAGCCTGAACCCATTGATGTCTATTACTAGAAAGATAAAATTCTTTTCTGAAAAAGTTAAATTAGAAAAAAAAATTAAATAATACCCTCGCTGTTTTAAAAGATCTATCTTCACGCGTTTAAAACACAATCCAAAATTATGGATTTGTTAATCTGTAAAGGAAAAAATACCAATAAAAAATTCCCCATACCTTAACACAGAGACTTGAGGGCCTGAGAAATCACCTCTTTAATTCATTAAGCGAAGTAAAATTCTTCTAGAGGCATATATACTTCAAGGTTTCCCTAGAGTTAACTAAAATAAAATGCGCATTGCCTCGGAGAGATTTTTCCTTATGGGGTTCTCCTCTTGCAACAGGTGATTCTTTCGGTTCACTCAGAAATTCAAATCTCACTTCAGCATACCACTTTTAAAATTTGATGATGACTGCCTAAATGACACAAATCTATATATATAAAATAGTTCAGTATTTGACTGACAGTGAATGCACTGACCAAATCTCTGGATCTAAAGGGCTGAAATTTTGCATGGCGATTCTTCTTATAGTGTAGGGGTAGGACTAAGAAAGATTCTTGAAAAATTCTTCTTAGATTTTTATTAAATTAAATTGTTTAGCTGTTTTTGTAACTGTTTTTAAGTTTGCATTTAAAATAATAATCTGAGGGTTATAAAATTTATATCACAAGAAAGATCCTAAAAATTCCTGTAAAACGAAATCTTTTTCGAATCTTCACCTTCATTTACTGAATTTTGGTCAATTTTTAAAGATTAATTTTTAGAATTTAAGTTATTAAATGCTGACCACGAGATTTCTTTTCTTTTCGTGATACTTTAAATTAATTTTGCTTCACGTACATAACAACGAAATAAATTGAAAAAAAAATTATTGAAATACGGCAAAAGATCAATTTAACCACTAAACTAATTGTGATGGAAGTTTAAGAATTTAATTCAAAATAGTATGTTTTATTGGATATTAAACATGCAAATTAATTGTATACAGTGACCATTGTATTTAATTTGAATATTTTCTTCTACATTATTTTGTCTGTACCAATATCCGTTGCAATTTTTTGGGGGGGCATTAACTGCATAGATTGACCGTTGTATTTAATTTGAACGTCCTGAGTAGCGAAACATGGGTATTCAGCTTGTTGAAGTATAAAATGGAAAATTTGATTAATTCAATACAAATATATCAATTTTTTGTCAAAGCATCTGAACAAATAGCCAACTCTAAATTTTATATCCTTAACTGCTAAGTTAGATTTTTTCATCCATAAAAACAGCTCCATAAAGACTTTTGAAAAAAAAATGACATTAGTCCGACTGCAACCCAGTCAGGTGATGGCCGAATGGCTAGGGCGCTGGCTTTCGGTTCAGACCCTGTTTGTTTGAGCCCCACTGTTGGCATGGATGTTTGTATCAATTCGGAATTGGCTTTAAACTGTAGGTCCCGGTCTAATTAGACCTCCCGTAGCAAAAAGTGGATCTTAGCGCTCCAAACCAAACCAAACCAAATCGACTGTAACCCAACGACTCGACAATTGTTCATTTACTCGACAATTCTTCATTTACATATTGGTTCAAGATTCTGTTGCAGTTGAAATCATAGCTAAATCTTTCAGCTTTCTCAACGTTGTATTAAACTATCCTCAAACCACCTACTTAATATTTTCGGGATGATTGGTATTGTGCCAAACAGGTGACATTTAAACAAGAAATGGCTGAAAAAATGTTCCTTAATCAATTTTTTGTATCAAATTTTATTGCTGAAAGCTTTGAATTCCGGAACTCCGATCCCGTAAGGCAAGTCTCTTACTTCTGGATGGTGCACTGATCGATTCATTTCTTTAACTTGGGCTTGAAACCTTTCAAACCAACCGAGAGAAATGCGCGTGGGAGCCAAAATACCATTAAACATCTGGGTTCGTGTAGTCTCCTTTGTGAGAAAAGTAAAATGGCGCATAGTTGTTTCATTACGGCTAATTAATGATTTGTGTCTGCTTTTAATTTTCGGGATCGTTCTTGACGGCACGTAACTGGGGTTATTATCTCGTGACAAAATATGGTGTAGAGAAAGGATGGGATTTTGATAAAGGGATCAATGAGTCAATGTGTTGTTCCATTCCTGTGAAATACGTCATGATCTCTTTTACGAGAAATTTTTAAGATATCTTAAATTTATATTATTCTTCCTTACAAGTGTACAAATTAGTCACTGCAAGCAAGATAATTACAAATAAAGATTAGGATCTAATTGTCATGTGAGTTTGTCTCAGTTCTATCTCTCAAATAATAACCACAATAGTGGTAGAGATATAATTAGAATAAATGATATAATAATGGTTTGTTTTGCGGCACTGCAGTCATCTTTTGCAACATGAGGGCCAAAGTACACAAATTTTGATTGGTGGGGTAATAATTCTAAAAGGAATATTACAGGTAGTCTCTTCTAACGAAACTACCGCGGGTTATTAACGTCGGATTATTTATCGTTGCTTACCTCTTTGGTATGTATATATGTATGTATGTGTTATGTATATATGTATCTATATATGTACGTATGCATATATATATATATATATATATATATATATATATATATATATATATATATATATATATATATATATATATATATATATATATATATATATGTCAAAATTTTCACAAATTTTGGTACTTTTCTGTTTAACTGTTTACTGCTTGCTCAAGCGATACAGACTGGGTTTGGCGCGCAGCCAAAATTATAACTCGCGACGCAGGGCATCTGAAATTTTGCTTTCCGAAGGACCGTTATGGAGGAACGTAATCCTACGTTAAAAACAGCAAGTTGGAACATTTTTGGTAAATAGATAACTCAACAGATAAAATATTACCTAGCATGTGAAATGAAAAATTAATACCCCTCCCCCCTCAAAAAATTATCTTTATTATCAGAACATATATATTAAAATGCAACAGTGCTACACATTACCAGAGGATTCCGTGAGAAACATTATATAACATTTCTGTTTGATCTTTCTTAGCTTTTTTCTTCAAATGCATATTTAATCACTTTTAAAATTTTCCAAACTTATTTCGGCAAGCATACTCGAAAACTAAATTTTCTTTTAATCAAATTCCATTATAAGTAAACTTAAATTCTCTCACCAGAAATACAAAATAATTTATGTAAACAAATTTCCAGTGAAAATATATTATATTGAAATTAAATAGAATTTCCTAAACACAACAAGGTTGACAACAAAAGGATGACGCGTCAGCAACCTAATTTGCAACCCTCAAGCAGCGTCAAATTTCATTATCCTTCCCAAACGTGATTATTATTTTGATGGTGTGGACTTTTAAGTCTGAAGTGAAAAAAGGATATTAAAATTTTATTTTTAGTGAAAAACGTAAAATGTGTCAACAAAAATTTACCACTGTGCATGTAAGATTTTCTCCTGTGTTTAATGTATTTATTATGCAGTACTTTGAAGTAATATTATATATACACAGAAATCTCTATGATATGTCTTTCTTACATTAATTCAAACAGCTTATTTAAGATTCTTGTTGAAATAAAATCATTCTTAATTGAATCAAAAGAAAAATAAATTTGACAATTCTATGTATTAATAAATACTTTTTTAAAAAATTTTTGATGAATTATCCCATCAACTTGAAAGAAAATGAAGTTAATTGGAAGTTAACTTCCGTTTAACTTTTCCTTCCCGTCCCGGCCAGTAGATGGCTGCACCAGTCTACAAAACAAAATTAACAGAAAATAACTGAAAATGAATTTAATTCTGCTTAAAGATGGCTAAAAGTATTAAAATAATGCATTGTCATCGTGTTCTGAGCTATTCTAAAAGTTTCAAATGTCTAGCTAGTCGGGAAGTTAGTTAAAAATCGATTCAAGATTTGTACGGGACAAACACACAAACAAACAAGACAGCGAGTTAATAAAAACATGGTAAATAAGAAAAAATGTTATGCTCCTCGTTTCTTGAAGCTCAGTTTTCCTTTCGACCTGATATATAAATTTAAATTCATATCTCTAGATATCTATTTGATTATATAAGTGCTCTTTCCAAAAACTACCGCTTTCGGTAGGAAGGGTATTAGGGGAAGGGGGGAAGGCTGTAGCAGTCACCCTAGGGTCTTTATGCGTCTACTTGAAACTCATCTTGTTATAAATTTAACTGTAACATAGGAATTATTTCAATATACGATTAAATATTTTTGATCCATATGTTATTTATCTCATGTAATACGTCATTTTCGGATAAAGGTAGCACGCAGAAGATCTCGTGGCTCACGAGACATCTGCTCTTGTTCATCTTTGCCCTTCCAAGGCAAATCATTTTGCGTGATACCCGTTCTGTGGTTGAGAACATGTCGTTGATAATACTTACAAATCGATATGTATGTTCCATTAAAGGTGTAACCTAGACAGGTACATTAAACGCCCGGACATCTAATATGATCTGAGATATACGATTGGAATGCCATAATACGTGTCACGATATCTTTTGTTTTTTCCAACAAGATTTTTGAATATATCGAGAGATGTTTTTAATCTACAGGGTTCCTACTTATATATGTTTTACATCCCCCCTTGACTTCTAAACGGTGACAGCTTAGGCCATAAAGATAGTGTATAGGTATAGTAAAATGGCTATGCGTTACTCGATGAGACAACTTACAGCGCCCTCTGTCGGCAAATTTTGGAATTAGCGTTTTTACCTCAAAAACGGTCCGAGATACGGGAAAAAAGTCAGTTACAAAGTTATTCAGCATCATTGATTTAGTAAGAAGAGACACTTACGCACATTAATACTTAAAATAGAATGTTGAAAATGAACATTTGTTTGAACGATTTCAAAAATTGTCATGTCATAAAGAGTGGAAGAAAGAAACTGAGGCACTTCCCTATCTTCAATATCAATTATTTATGTTGCTGAAAATGTTTTCCATTATCCACTATACACTTTTGAGCTTTTTCATTGTTTTTTTCGATCTTCGCTCGTGTTTCACGAAGCCATAGTGTTGAAAATCATGACCAAATAAATGTTCATTTTTTACATTCTATTTTGAGTATTAATGTGCGCAAGGTGTCTTTTCTTGCTAAATCGATGATGCTGAGCAACTATGTAGTTGACTTTTTTTCCCGTATCTCGTACCGTTTTTGAGATAAAAACGCTAAATTCAAAATTTGCCGATAGATGGAGTTGTAAGTTCTCTCATCGAGTAGCGCATAGCCTTTTTACCATACCTAAATACCAACTTTATGACCAAAGCTGTCACCGTTTAGAAGTTAAGGGCGTGTAACGGATATAGGTGGGAACCCTGTATATTAAATCATTGTGATTATATCACGTTTAATCGTATGAGATTTTTTTCATTAACGTGTCGTTACGTTTCCATAACTAACTGAGTTTATTAAGTTTTATTGCAATTTGCAGACTACAGTTTGGGTCATTCTTAGATCATATTAAACCAGCGTCGCATGGATTTAAATAGGTAGAGTGGATGCGCTTTCGTATTGACAGATGCGTATTGTTGGGCAGTCGATCGTAGTCGGGTCTGTGAAGGCAATCACGAGTGGGTAAACGGATACTGTTCACTCAGTCGGATTGAAGTATGTTTCCATGTTATCATGCTATTCCTCTGATTTCCATTGCGTCGCAGAACCATAAACGCAAAATATAAACGAATTTCTATTTGCCACATTTTGTTTTAAAATGCCCTTAAGTAGTTTTCAGCAGTCCCTTCGTAGTTAATACCCTTTTTGATAATGCTTTCTCTCTAGTTATAATATTCTGTTTGTTACTGGTAGTTCAGGTAGTTTGCGTCTTCCAATTCCGGACTTTACATTCTCCAGGAGTTATCATTGGTTTTTTCTAGACAAAAAACCTAAAAAGCAGCATAGGAAGGGCAATGCACACGTAATCTATATATATAAAACAGTTCCGTAACTGACTCATTCATTCATTCATTCACTGACTGACTGACATACAACGCACAGACCAAACCGCTGGACCTAAAGGGCTGAAATTTTGCATGGCGATTCTTCTAATAGTGTAGGGGTGCACTAAGAAAGATTTTTCAAAAATTCTTCTTAGATTTTTTTAAAATTAAATTTTTAAGCTGTTTTTTAAACTTTTTTTACGTTTGCATTTAAAATAATACATTGAGGGTTATAAAATTTATATCACGAGAAAGATCATAAAAATTCCTTCAAAATGAAATTTTTTTCGAATTTTTACCTCCATTTCCTGATTTTTGGTGAATTTTTAAAGATTAATTTTTAGAATTTAATTTATTAAATGCTGATCACGTGATTTCTTTTTCTGGTACTTTCAATAAATTTATCGTCACATGCGTAACAACTAAATAGACAAAAAAAATATTTTTTTCTCTTTCTAATGCAGCAGACGATTGGATATTATCCAAAAAAAATGGATATTCCTTAAGATTTTTTTATAAATATATATATATATAGATAGATAGATATTTTACATCAATTGTATACATTGATCATCGCATTTATTATAAATATATATATTTATATTTTGGCATAAATTGCATACGTTGACCGTTGTATTTAATTTGAATGTACTCCGTAGCGAAGCGAGGGTTTTCAGCTAGTCTATATATATAAAACTGTTCCGTAACTGACTCACTCATTGACATACAATGCACAGACCAAACCGCTGGACCTAAAGTGCTGAAATTTTGCATGGCGATTCTTCTTATAGTGTAGGGGGTGCACTAAGAAAGATTTTGGAAAAATTATTCTTAGATTTTTTAAAATTAAATTTTTAAGCTGTTTCAGTAATTTTTTTTAAGTTTGCATTTAAAATAATTATTTAATGGTTATAAAATTTATATCACGAAAAAGATCATAACAATTCCTTTAAAATGAAATCTTTTTCGAATCTTTACCTCGATTTTCTGATTTTTGGGAAATTTTTAAAGATTAATTTTTAGAATTTAATTTATTAAATGCTGATCACGTGATTTCTTTTTCTGGTACTTTAAATAAATTTATCGTCACGTGCATAACAACCAAATAGACAAAAATCTTTCTTTTCTTGCTAATGCGGCAGACGATTGGAAATTATCAAAAAAAATATTAAAATACAGTAAAAGATATGTTCCTCAAACTGTACTATATTAACTGTACTACATTTTTAGTATGTTCTATTAGATTTAATTTGAATATTTTCTTCTACATTATTCTGTATATAAAAGTATCCCTTCCCGTTTTTTTATAAATACATTTTTTCGTTTTTTTACATCAGTTGCATACATTGATCGTTGTATTTATTATAAATATATTTAAACATATTTTTGGCATTAATTGCATACATTGACCGTTGTATTTAATTTGAATGTACTCCGTAGCGAAGTACGGGATTTCATCTAGTATAGTATAAGAAATATGAATATAAAAGGTTTTTTTTTTCTCAGAACTTTTTTGAGTAGGAACTAGTTTTGGACCAACAGTTGTCACCCTTCATAAAGTGATCATAGATGCGACTGTCTTCTCGGAGGAAAACCTTAAATTCCACAATGAATTCTCATTTTGATACGAGGGGTTAGTGATAGAAAAGTCTACAAGCGTCGCCCAGCTCACTAGTGATGGTGTAAAACAAAGATATATAACTAGTTAAACAGAGACACTAATTAACAACTTGTTAACAAAACTTATACATGGTGTTTGAAATAGATTCACCCGATTTGAAATGAGTATATTATAAAAATATTAAACATAGAAACTTAAAATTAATTTTATATTACATTCCTAGTCACAAAGTTTTTTTACAAACCAAATTAAAGGTGCTCAACCTTTTGTTGCACGACACATGACTATATGGTGGACAAATTCGTCCCAAACTTTTGCGAGCATGTCTGCATACCCTGCTTCCACGGCTGTTAAGCGTATACGGACAACCCGTGTCTTGGAATTGTTTATACCATCACCTAATGCTCTGAGAGGTAAGAACTTCAATCTGCCAGGGTTTTGTCGGCGAAAATTACGCTGAACAGTTGTTACGGACTCACACTTCGCAAACCGTAGAACACAAAATGATTTCTGTTGTGCAGTCGCCATCTTTACAAACACTGAAATGGTGGGCGAAGGATGAGCGTTAAAGCTACTTGTCGGCAACTGCGTGAAACTCAATATTTCCTTCTTTCTGCCTATACATTATTTGATCAAAACGGATAAAAAGATGAATAGTTATGATTTCTTAAAATCGGATAATTCTTTTTAATACACCCTGTATTAGTAAGATGTCTCATACAGAGTGTTTTAAAACGTGTAGTTGTCACACCCACGTAAATAAGCTGAGAGTTCCTTCTAGACCTTCCTATCTTTAAAACCTCGCTTCAAAGAGAAGATTACTCGTTCTGTGATCAACGAAGGTGACAATAGAGTCCTGGTGAAAAATTATATCTCTTGTCTCCTTGAAAATTATTGCGGATTTGAGAAACTTTTATCTTCAGTTTATTCGTTCTCCTTATCCTTTGGTCCTTATGAATACCAGGTAAAAAAAAGTGTTTTTAATATTTGTATTTTGTATTAAATGACCTATACTATAAATTTTGACTTCCAAAAATCATCCCTCAAGCCTTGTGGGTTTCAAAGAAAGGAAGAGCTAATTTAAAGACTACTCCTTACTCCACTATAAAGGAGATGCCCGTGGCTAAGCGGATATCCCTCGTAAACGCCACTTTAATTTATTGTGCTTAAAATAAACTTGCCTATGTAATATATTTTCATTCAAAATGTAAAAATATCTAAGTTATTTTTGAATTTTAATTTTTAAGTTTAAAAGCCTCTAGCAATATCAACAAGAAATTCCTCAATGCCGAAAAAAAAACTGCTGCAACTGTAAAATTAAATATTTTCCCCTGAAGCTCGCTTTTGTGTAAAATTAACAACAGAAAAAATGTTTAAAACGTTATGATCTTGATGCATTAATTAATATTCTTTGTTCATTTTAACATATTATTTTTATGAGAGGAAGAAAGCGTAGGTGTACGTAATAAAAAAAATTGTGTCCTCTCGATGTCGTTTTTTGTGAGTCAAAAGATGTGAAACAGAGACTTGAAAAGAAAAAAAAATCTCATACCAAATATTTGACTTAGATGAAAAATTAATTATGCATTTGTTACGTGTCATAGCTTTCGCATTTAATTTTAATGCAACTGTTTATTTTTAATTACCGAGATTATTTTCTCTGAATAAGTAGCATTGAAGCCTTGTAAGCGCGAAAACCGTTTTATAAATGGAATATCTTAGCGACTGCCCTCAAATTCAGATCTTAATTTTCTGTCATGCTATCAAACAGCTGTAGAAGTAAGTATTTTTTTTTCTATATTGAATGAATGGGGTCTGCATCGTAAAAAATGATTAAAATAAAGAATTGCATAATTACTTGTTTTTCCTATTCGTTATCAAACTACTAAAATTATATATTTTAAAAAATTTAAATAGATATACGTATATACATTTTCTTCCAATACTAGTGCTTTTTACGAAGCTATTTGTTCGCTATTGTGACATATTTAGGCGAGTATCTGTAGTTTCGGATAAGAAAGCCTAAGAAAACTATACACTGTCTTCACATACTAGTTTTACAGTGATTTCCATATAGGAATGGCTGCAGAATCCCTCAGAATAAAAAGCCATTCATCATTATATCACTACCGACAATGCCATCATATGCAAACGGACAGTTTTATGTGTCCACTCCCAAGAAGGTTTACGGAGAGAAATCAAGCAGTTTCATTTATGGTCGAATGGCTAGGGCGCTGGCATTCATTCATATCCTATGGGTTCGAGTCCCACTGTTGGCATGGATGTTCGTAGCCGTTCGGAATCGGATTTAAGCAGTAGGTCCCGGTCTAATTAGCCCTCGTGTAGCAAAAAGTTGACCGTAGCGCTCCAAACCAAGCCATGTGCGCTGAGGTCTTTTTTTGCCTTTGTCTTTACAGTTCACGAGACTTCAAGCAGCCCTCTTGATTGAACAGAGAGTAAGACGTTGAACAAATAGTAAGACATTACGCTATAGTTGGGAGGGAAACGACATATTTCGTCAAAGAGGAGATTTCTTTAAAAAAAAATTCTCTAATAACCAAAATATTTGAGGACTGAGTAACCAAGACTCAAAATTAAGGACCCAAAATCAAGGGTACAATCCTCGATACTGGTCGTTTTCACGTTCAGCCATCTGCGAAAAAAGAACCATGGCGAACATCTAGGCAAACTTATGATAAATATTCACTGTAGGAAATATTTTCAGCCTCGTCAGATATGTAACTAAATATCTACAGGCTGTAACTAAATATCTACATCTTGTGCCTCTAGCCTTTAAAGAGTGAAAAATATGTGAGGAGTGATATTCCTCTTATCACTACGATAGCTTAAGGTGGCCATACACGTGCAGGAAATCCACGAGGTAAAGTTTTTAAGATTGCCTTGAGGATTTGCTCAATCGAACTCTTGCACACACACGTACAACACGAGCGCACGCTCGGGAACTCCGCTCTTATCTAAAAGACATCCAGAGATCCGCAGGTTACAGTTCCGGTGCAATCGTGTGTGAAAATTCCCATAAAAAATACATGGTAAACAAAATTCATCTATTCGCAAAATAAACCATACTTTTAATCCTCATTTAAGTCAGGATAGATTTCCGTTAATTCTAAAGGAAATGGGTCACAAAATACAATGTAAGTAATTTTAAATGGACATTTGCCCTTATATTTTTCAGATATATGATTATGTATGCATGTATAGGAATTGCATTATAGCTTAACGGGTATTACTTTGTGAAACTATCTATGTCTTTAAAACGGTTTTCAACCTTGGATCTTACAACTACAATATTTTTTGCATGCGCGTCAAGTACACATGTCTGACGCGTGTACTTTTAGAATGTTCTTTCAGGTTAGATATATTATTTTGTCATATATTTCTATATGGATTACAATATCAAAATAAACACCTTGGTTTAAAAATATTTAAATGTTGAAATTCTCTTGGAATATCGAAATCTGAAATTTTAAAGTGCTGTTTTAAAGCATCGTAAAATGTTCTATTATGGATCTTAAGGATATCTATCTATTTTACACTTTAATAGTAAAATGTATTGAGTATGTAATTCACCGAAACAGTTGGTAATTTTTTTTTATCACATCCAAAAAGTTCAGTTCATATATAAATTTTCATGACAGGAGCTTCAATGAAACTAATCTATTATTACCCTACTGATAAAATATATTAAAATGTCTGAGAGATAAATGCGTGATACTACTGATCCAGATTTTACAAATTTTTCTTGCGGTGGCAGCGGATAAATAATCATCTGTGCTTGGATGTTTAGAATAAGGAATATGTGCATTGTTAAAATAGCTCATAATAATAGCGTAGGTCGTGCATGATTCCTTTAGGGAATCAAAAACTTAATATTCGGTAATGATGCAGGAGGAAGAATAGACCAATTATTTTTTAGCTTTCGAAATTTTTACGACAAACTGTAATCGATTTTGTATTATATAGTAGTACTTTATCTCTCCATAACTTGAAGTTAAGGAAAACCATTCCATTACGTCAAACGTTCTTAGGGGAAATGTGACATAACCATATATTTCTCTCCCCTGCAGTCACGCGATTTGAGTAATATTACATTTCGTAAATCTTTTATTAAATCATTTTAAAAAGCAGTTCGTCTGAAACTATTTTTTTATTTAAAAGAGAAATATTTTTGATCTCCTCGAAACAGGTGCCGCTCTTTCAATGTTCTCAGAGGTCTTATCATGCCATATAAGAAACCTAAAAATAGTACAGAATAATAGGAAAGTTAATTTTTTCTGCATTATTTATTTATTACAAATGCCCAGAAGATTGGCTACGAGGGCGCGGTGGCCCAGTTGGCAAGAGCAGCGGTCCAGTGATCTGAACGTCCCTGGTTCAATGCTGGTCGCTGCAAATCCCCCTCCGTGTTCACTAATGGTGCCTGCGGCATGTAAAATAGGTCGTGGCTACAATGTCCTCCAAGTTCTCAAATTTACCTCTGGAGGTGCGGGGTCAAGTGTTCGGTCTCATCACTTGACTCGTTTCAAAATTACGGGACCGATGTTCTTCGAGGTCAAGTCAGACTTCAGCCCTAGTGGTACCTCACCTTAAAGTGAAGCTGCTTACTACCCTTCGCCAAGGACCTAGGATTTGAGGATCTCTGTCCTTTGGACTTGGTGTAGGCTTTCCTACACCAAGGGGATTGGAAACAACAACAATAGATTGGCTATGACGCCATTTCTCTCCTCATTGACGCTTTTGCTCATTGATCCTCTTGCCTTCCAATACCTCTGAACTTTACAGTTTAAGAACACAAGTGCAGAGCACGAGTCCAGATGAGTAACATCAAAAATTTGATCTTGGAAGAAACATAATGGGAAGGACATAATGGGAGCTCCAAAGTTTGAGCCGGTGCAAATATGCGAGCAAGCGGTCATGACCTGTATAGGTCTGAAAAGCGCCACAGATGCACTTCTAGGAAAATCAGAGATGTTCTGTGTGCCCTTAATCAAAGGAGCCCATGACTTGTCGGCAGAGTCACACAGCTCTATTTGCTTTATCCCAGCAGCATAGCGTCTTTTAATCAGTAGTTTTTCCGAATGGAGAGGCTTTCCAAAGGTCTCTGATGGACCCTAGCACCCTTTCTTGCCACAAAGTCAGCAGCTTCGTTCCCAGTGATCCCACAGTTTTTCTACATATAGCATGGTAACACTTTCTTATTCCCTAAAAATCTCCCTAGATGAAATTTCTGAGAAAAAGTCCTTTTAATTGGGAGAATTCTAAAGATATTTGGTACTTCTCAGTAATCTAACACGTCGAGAATTTGTTCGACACCCGTCAGAGCCAAATAACACAATCTATCTTAATTCAGACTGTTAATCTTTCATCCCCAGTTTAGCATGTAGGGATTGTTTCTCAAATATGGCAATTGATTCACTGTGCAATCCACGTATGAACCTTCGTTTCATTAATTAAAGGAATGGTTTTATAATGCGATATCTTCCCGTACTACGAATTAACACATTAATTAAGTATAAACTTACTTCAAAAAAGGTATCTGGAATTACCATGATAAGTTACTTTAAACTTCGAGCAGTTCGAAAACGAGCTCGGTCACGAACACTGCTCGGGAGAAGTAGCAGGCCACGAACCTCTAGTTCTCGTATAATTCATTATCCGCTCTTAATACTTCATTACCGGGAGTGTCTGCGTCATTTTTCGTAATTCCGCATTTTCTCAGCGTACATCTCTGGCTCGTGAAGCGTTTGCTGACTTGGGGCCTGTTCACATAGGAGTCCGGTAGTGGGAGCGTAAAAGGAAAGATGGCGCTGAGACGGAAATAAATCAATCATAGGCGTTAAAAATTTCGTTCCTAATCGGAGGTTTGTCATTGAATTAATATATTTCAATACTTTAACGCTTCCGCTACCGGACTCCTATGTGAACAGGCCCTAACAGTTCTTGCGCAGTGATTCCTGACGGTGTGCCGCGGCAATTTAGGATGCGGTGAGATCGGCCAGGGGTACCGAGAGATTATTTGGGAGATAAATAAAAACAATATTAAAAGGGCCCACTTAAAGTAAATATTAAGTCGAATTACTCTCACGCCCGACAGATTGCGATACAGATTGATGCACTCTTCTCTGAGGATGTATTAGGTACTCTCACACCTACAACTATTAAGCCTGATACCAAACATTTGTGCTCTAAGCATCCATCGCAAGTCTCACATTACACAGATCTGCAACTAAAAAGCTGTTTGATTATTTTCAACTAATTTCCATGTATTTTGGTGTGCTGAATACGACTAAAAATTTTAAAAAAATCCTATACGTCAGGATTTAACACAAAATGCAAAATTCTCTTGAAATTTAGAAAAAAAATTTCAATTTTTGGTATTTTTTTATCTTAAGGTTTTTAACTAAATGTAACGTCAAAATTACTATTAATTAATTCACATCAGTGCATATAAGATATACAATTCGCCCCCCCCCCAAAAAAAAGAATAGCTTTTAAAGAAAAGAACTTCTAGAGTGAGTTAATGGAAACCAGAATCAATATGTTGCAAACTGACCTCACAGGCTCTAATACTTGGAGATCAAGATAAAGTTTTGGCGTCTCATAAAGTGTGTAAACGGTGTGTTGAGGACCTCCGAAATTGGTTCAAGGATAAGAAAAAAAGCTTTCCGTTATGGGATTCCTACGGTATGGCGAGAGAAAAAGAACCATAGTGAAGACTGTTACTTTTGTTCATGCGGTGTGAAAGGTTATAAATCCAAATAGAAGCATTCCATTTCATACTCCAATCTCCACTCAGCAATTCGTCCCATCCCCCACGTCAAAGATATACTAGTACCCAAGCCCCCTGTTACCTTGGAAGAGATACCGAGCTCCGATGAAGGTGAAGTTATACCTCAACCAGATGACGAATCAAGTTCTGACATTGAAGATGATACAAGACCAAATTTTTTTTCCCAGGAGGCGATGAATGATTTAGTAAGACTTGAATCTCCCCAAAGATGCTTCTGAGTTACTCGGTTCAAGGCTCAAAAGCAGGAATTTGTTGTTGCCAGGAGTGTGGTTTTCATGGTTCAGACATCGTGTAAATTAATTGGTTCCTTACTTTGCCCAGGAAGACAAGTTGGTTTATTGCATCGAAGTCGAAGGTTTGATGGGTCAATTCAAAATCCAATATGATTCAACACAATGGCGTCTTATCATAGATTCTTCAAAAAGAAGTCTCAAAGCAGTTTTGTTTCACAATGGCAGTTTTTATGCTTCCATCCATGTAGGCCATTCCGTACACTTGAAGGAAACCTACGAGAACTTGGAATTGGTTCCTCAACTTAAATATGAAGACCATGTTTGGCAAGTGTGTGGGGATTTAAAGGTCTTGTGCATGCTGCTCCGGCCACAAGCTGGATATACCAAATGCCCTTGTTTTCTGTGTCTATGAACAGTCGAGACCGACAAAATCACTGGGCCAAGAAGAGTTGGCAGCCGAGAGTGCTCCCATTCGGTAAAAATAATGTCCTCCGAGAAACTTCGGTACCTCCATATAAATTTCTTCTATCACCTCTCCATATAAAATTGGGGTTGATGAAGTAATTCGTGAAATGACTTTCAAGAGATGGAGAATTCTTCAAATATTTGGTCACCAAGTTTCCAGGTCTCGGTGTTTCCAGGTCCAAGTTTTCGGTGGCAAAATTGAAGGAAGGTGTGTTCGTTGGACCAGACCTTAGAAGGCTTATAGCTGATCAAGAGTTTGTCAATACCATGACGGATTCTGAAAAAGAAGAATGGATTGCATTTAAAGTGGTCTTAGAGAAATTTTTAGGAAATGATAAAGATCCTGACTACAAAAAGATCGCCGGACGAATTCGGAAATCATTTCAAGCTTTTGGTTGCCTGATGAGTTTGAAAGTGCATTTCCTCCAATCCCACATTGACTACTGTACTGAAAATTTGGGAGCTGTGAGTGAAGAACAAGGTGAATGTTTCCACCAAAACATTAAAGAGTTGCAAAGAAGATATCAGGGAGAATTGGGCGTTACCATGATGGCAGACTACTATTGGATGCTTCAGAGACATTCCAGATGCTACTCACAAGCGTAAATGTACCAAGAGGAGTCGCATGGGGAAGAAGAAACGATTTTAGTGTGTTTTAGTGAACTCATTTGAGTTCAAAAATTAATTTCATGTAAAATTTGTAATTAAAAATTAATTTTCTAAGTCTATTTTAATTTATTTTGAGCTATTGCCTTATTTAACATTGTTACCCGAATTGTCAAGAAACGTGATGCCCTATAACAAAACGGAGGTCATTTTCAGATTCAGCGTACAGAAAAATATAAAGAATATGTGGAATAACCAAAACAGCTCTTAAAATTTTTCTTAATGCAGACCTGTGTTTTTAATAAAAAATACACTGGTGTAAGAAATTAAGAGAATTTGCAGACTTGGTCGATTATCTCTAGAACTACTGAACCGATTTTAATGAAATTTGATATGTACATACATTGATACAATACGAAACAAATAACTATTCAATAATTGTAATACACACGCATGATCGTGCGTAACACTCGTTGGAGTCGGAAGGTATGAAACAGCGGTTGCAGAATAAACAAAAAAAAGGGGTTAATAAATGGGTTAATAGGGGGTATTGTCCCCTCGTACAGATATACAGGTCTCGCAGCGTGATTTCATACTTGAAAGAAGGCTGTTTATCATTTCCTGTGGCAATTGGTCCCACTCGTTCAGCAACGCTGTTTTCATTTCTTGGATGGTTCTCGGAGGGGGATTGCGAGTTGCAATTGCCCTCCCCAGAGAGTCCCAGACATGCTCTACAGGGTTAAGTTCTGGAGATCTAGCTGGCCAATCCATCCGGCGAATATCCTCACTCTCTAGAAATTCGTCGACCAGAAGAGCTCTATGTGGTCTTGCGTTATCGTCCATTAAAATGAACTCAGGGTCAACTGCACCCCTGAAAAGACGAACATAGGGGTCCAAGACCTCATCCCTATACCTCACACCAGTCACAGTGCCTCTTTCAAAGAGATGGAGAGGTGTGCGGCCATCCAACATGATACCTGCCCAGACCATTAAACCTCCTCCGCCATAATGGTCTATTTCGCGGACATTGGAGGTTAGGTAGCGGGTCCCTGGTTATCTCCATATGCACGTACTGCGAGAATCGGTGTTTTGGCTGAACCGGGACTCATCAGTGAAGAGAACGGTCGCCCATTGATCCGTACTCCAATCTCTATGCTCTCTGCACCATGATAAACGGAGTATCCTGTTCGTAGAAGTGAGCGGGACGTAAACAGCAGGTCTTCTTTCAAACAACCCTCTCTCATGAAGTCTTTTGGAAACAGTCACCCTTGATACACGGGTTCCTGTGTCTGCATACAAGTGACAAGAGAGCTGAGAAGCTGTAGCACTCCTGTTACGCCTCGCTATAATTGACAAATGGCGATCTTCTCTGGCCGTCGTGGCTCTTGGACGACCTTGCCTAGGCTTTCTCTCGATGGATCCGGTATCCTGGAACTGTTTTCATAAGTTCCACACGACGCTGGGCGTTAAATTGAACTCTCTACAAATTTGGACTTGAGATTGGCCTGCTTCTAGCCTCCCCACAATTCGCCACCTCATTCCATCATCTAAACGTTGGTGGTTACTCATTTTTACTGTTACAATTTGAAATTAACCGATTGCTGCAAAATTAACCGATCTATTAACCCATTTTTTGGTTTATTCTGCAACCGCTGTTTCATACCTTCTGACTCCAACGAGTGTTACGCACGATCATGCGTGTGTATTACAATTATTGAATGGTTATTTGTTTTGTATTGTATCAATGTATTTACATATCAAATTTCATTAAAATCGGTACAGTAGTTCTAGAGATAATCGACCAAGTCTGCAAATTCTCTTAATTTCTTACACCAGTGTAAATTAAAAACTTTTTTCGCGATTTCCATTGTAGTTCTCTAGTGCAGCGTTTCTTGAACTTTTTAACGTAGGATTATGTTCCTCCATAACGGTCCTCCGAAAATCAAAATTTCAGACGCTACAACTGTCCTTTGACACGAGTTATATTTATGGTAGCCCACCAAACCCATTCTGTATCGCTTGGACAAGCAGTAAACAGTTAAACAGAAAAGTACCAAAATGCGGGAAAATTTTAACATATATAGATACGTAGTAGGATTCAAAAGTTCCCGGACTGAGTCTATAACTCAAAAAGTATTATCAATAAAATTGCTGAAACATATCCTCCTTCAAAATAAGACCCTTGCGCAACAACACACTTTTGCCATCGCTTGTAAAGGTCATTGAAACATTTCTGGAATCCATTTTTAGCCACGTCCTTTCATTCAGCCTGCGATGCACTTTTAACTTCATCTGCATATTGAAATCGACGACCCTGCAAGCGAATTGCCAGTTCAGGCTGAAGTCGCAGGGGGCGAATCAGAGAAGTAAGGAGGATGTGGCAAAACGGTTGTTTTCGTTTTCGCAAGAAAGTCAGCGACGAGGAGGGATCGGTGTGCAGGAGCGTTGTCATACAAAAGTACCCATGACTGCTCAGACCCCAATTTTAGTCTCTTCTTCCGGATCGACTTGTGCAAACGACGCAGGATGTCTACATAGAGTTCGTTGTTCACAGTGCGTCCTTCAGGGATAAATTCCAAATGCACAATGCCCTGGATATTGAAGAACACTTTTTCGACGTTTTCAGCGATGCGGGAAGACTTCGGACGGCCAACGCATTCGTCGTCGGCACTTTCCCTGCCTTCTCTGAAACGTCGATGCCACTCAAAAGCTTGCGTTCGCGATAATGTATCACTGCCGTACACATGCTTCAACATTTCGAAAGTCTCTGTACCACTCTTTCCCAAGCGAACACAAAATTCTATATTAATTATCTGCTCAACAAACGCCATTTTTTTCAATCACCGGTTACTAAATGCACCCACCTACAAAATACGACGCCGTGGTGAGCCACCGACCACGACATTTGGGTCAAACCACTTTTAGAAGAGGGGGAGAACGTAGTAACACAGAAACGTTATCGTAGTCACTCTACTGCAAAAATTGTTTTAGTTATAGGCTCAGTCCGGGAACTTTTGAATCCTACCTCGTACATATATACATAACACACACACACACACACACACACATATATATATATATATATATATATAAGATATAAGAGGTAAGCAACGATAAGTATTCCTACGTTAATAACCCGCAGTAGTTTCATTAGAAGAGACTACCTGAAATGTTTCCATTCATGCCCCTTTTCTATCATCTATATTTTTAAAGAAAATAAGGATATTGTCTTTTAAGATAGACTATTTAGATGTGAGTAGACCATAAACATTGACGACGGACCAGTTGTTTGTAATTAACAACGTTTTTATTAATCAAATGATTTTAAACAAAGTAAATGGGGAAATTTCCCGCTCGTGGAATGACATCCACACAAAGCAACGTTTTGGCTACTACTGAAGTATTTTTGTCTACGTCATATCAGACGCCGCCTAGCGCATGCGCTCAAACATGCCGCCCGGCCTTGCAATGTGACAACATTCAAGAAATATAAAGTTAAAAGAAACAATTACATTATAAAGGAATAATTCAAATACAAATAATACACAATTTCAAATATAAAAAAACACTTATGCGTAACATCTTGAGAAATTATACTATAAACATGACACCATAAAATGGTAATTTTTTCCTTAAAAATAAATCAATTTTCATATCAAACTTATTCATCAATGGGAAGAATACAAATATTTCTTACACTTCTCTTTAACATTTTTCCATTAGACAATTGTAAATTTACAACTCTGACCTTTGTATCTGTACCATGAAAAAGTTCGGTAATCCTACCAGTCAACCATTTCGTACTCGGAAGGTTGTCATCCTTAATTAATGCGAGAGCACCAATTTTTACATTATTTTTTTGAAACTTCCATTTGCTTCGCTGTTGTAGATTGTTCAAATAGTCTCGTTTCCACAACATCCAAATCTGTTGGCTTAGTTTAATTACCCGCTGCCATTTCATAAGTCTATTTTCAGGCATATTTATCAATTGAGGTTCAACAATGGAGGTGATGGGTCTGCCTATCAAAAAGTGACCAGGGGTCAATGTTTCAAAATCATCGAATTCCGATGACATGGGAGTAAGGGGTCGTGAGTTCAGCACTCCTTCAATTTCTGAAATGACAGTTAAAAATTCTTCTAAATTAAGATTCGAATTACCGACTATACGTTTTAAGTGGAACTTGAACGATTTGACCCCCGCTTCCCAGAGTCCACCGAAATTCGGAGATTTTGGAGGGATATGGTTCCATTCTATACCTTCGTTACTGAGATAATTAGCCAATGTTTCATCTGGGTGATTTATCAGTTGTTGTAGTTTTTTTAGTTCTGCGTTGGCTCCAACAAAGTTTTTTGCGTTATCACTAAATATTTTAGAACTTCTACCTCTTCGACTAAAAAATCTTTTCAATCTGGCAATGAAAGCCTTAGTAGTCAAGTCCGAAACAAAGTCTAGGTGTGTGGCCCTGGTGCACATACAAACAAATATAGAAACATAGATTTTGTTGAGCACACCTTTCCTTTGATTCTTAAATTTTACAAAAAAGGGGCCGCAAAAATCTATGCCTGTCACATTAAAAGGAAAGTTGGGTACAACACGTTCCTCTGGCAAATCACCCATAATTTGACTTGCTTCTCGAGGTTTGTTTTTAAAGCAAGTGATGCAATTATGTACAGTTTTACGACAAACATCTCTACCATTTGGTATCCAGAATTTTTGGCGAACATGATACAATAGGGACTGTGGACCTATGTGCAAGTTTTTTAAATGAAAATATTTTACAACAGTTTGAGTAAATCGATGCTTGCTAGGAAGTACAATAGGGAATTTTTCATTAAATCTTAGCTTAGATTTAGACAACCTAGCTCCTACTCTTAATATTTTATCATCATCTAAAAAACAATTTAATGAAGCCAATTTGCTATTACCCTTAACAGACTTGCCACTTTTCAACCTTTTGATCTCTTCTGAATACTCACCTTCCTGTACATACTTAATAATAATGTTTTCAGCTTTAGTCAGCTCCATATGAGTCAGACGACCGGTTTCCCTTTTCCCTGGATTTTTTACATTATGAATGAACCTGTAAACATGACTTAGAATACGAATTATTTTCACATAGTTATTACTAAGATCAAGTATACTATTTAAAACACTTTTTTCATCAGATAAATTGATTAAAGTAATGCTTTTAGAATTAGTGTCACTTTTCATTTCAGAAAGATAGTTTGTTTCTGGAACATCAGGAACAACGTTTGTAACGGGCAGTTCACTGGATGTAAGAAATGGGGGGCCTTTTAACCACATTGAATTGTCCACAAGAGACTGAGCGCTGGTACCTCTAGACACTAAATCCGCAGGGTTTTCTCTACCTGGACAGTGATGCCAGGCATTGGTATCGGTCAGGGTTTTTATTTCATTAACCCTATTTGATACGAACTGTTTCCAGCGTTTGGTGGGACCTTTTATCCAATATAGCACTAGTGTCGAGTCTGTCCAAAAATACACTGTTGACTGAGTTTTTTGGTCGATAGTTTCCTTGACTGTCTTGGTTAATCGTGCAGCTAACAAGGCACCTAGAAGTTCTAATCTAGGTATTGAAATCTTCTTTAGAGGGGCAACCCTGCTTTTAGATGTTACAAGATTGACCTCAATACCATTCTTTGTTAAAACTCGTAAATAAACAGCGGCACCGTATGCCCCTTTGCTGGCATCAGAGAAACTGTGGATTTCAACTACATCACCAAACTCACTATTCGAGTTCAGCACAAATCGAGGAATTTTTAATTCTGCTAGACATGGAAGTTCGCTACACCACTGTAACCATTCTTTTTGAACATCAGGAGGTAGATCTCCATCCCAGGGAATTCTCTGTAGCCACAACTGCTGAAAAAGACATTTTACACGTATGGTGAACGGTGCCAATAGTCCCAAAGGGTCGAAGATTTTCCCAGCAGCTTGGAGAAGAAAACGTTTTGTATTTTTATCGTTGGACAAGAACTGAATTAAATCTTTAACTTCTATGGTGAAACAATCATCAGGGGTATTCCATGCCATTCCTAAAACCTTTGTTGAATTTGAACCTAAGCTAATGGATTCGTGTTGATGTTGGATATCAAACCCATCTTCCTTCCACTGTTTCATGAGATTTTCGTCGTTTGTAAACCATTTTCTAAGAAACATCCCGGCCTTCTGCAAGATTTCCTTGGCTTTGTGGGAGACTTCTAGTGCAAGATCAAGGTTGTCGATGCTAGTGATAAAATCATCAACATACAGGCAGCGATCAAGGAGTTGTGTGGTCACAGGAAATTCACCTTTGAACTTTTCAATGTGTTTTCTTATGGTTGCAGATAACAGGAACGGACTGGCGTTTACCCCAAAAAGAACTCGTTTAAATCGGTACACTTCGATGTTTTCATTCATGCCATTAGACCACAAAAAACGTACTGCATCTCTGTCCTTTTCTGAAAGGGAAATCTGTAGAAATGCCTTTTCAATGTCAGAAGTTAAGGCAATTTTGTTTAGTCTAAAGTTTATTAGAATATCAAAGAGGTTTGGATTCAAATTTGGCCCTGTCCATAAGCAATCATTTAAGGAAAGGTGACCAATGTCATGCGAGCTGGCATCAAAAACTACACGAGTTTTAGTAGTAAGTCGGTCTTGTTTCTGAACCGCCTGATGTGGCAAGTAATAAAGTGGTTTTTCCACCACGTCCTGATTTTTAGTTTCTTCCACCCTTTCAATGATTCCATTCTTTAAATAGTCATCAATAATTTCTTTGTACTGTGCATGCAACTCTGGGTTGCGATAAAATTTTCTTTGTAACGAGTGTAATCTTTGTTTTGACACTTTAAAGTTATCCCCTAATTGTTTAAAATCTCTTTTCCATGGCAGTTCTACTTCGTAACGACCATTGTGAAACGTAGTAGTTTCATTAAATATTTTAATGGCCTGATCTTGTTCCGTTAATTTTGGGTCATCATGTATTATACCAATAGATTCCAATTCCCAAAACGACTTAAGAGTGTTATCTATCGTATCACCGTTTTGAATTAAATAACAATGCATTTTATTTTGAGTTTGGATTTCCTTCAGAGACCCAGTAGCTATCCAGCCAAACACTGAATCTTTCATAAACAACTTATCAGCAACTTTAAAGGAATCATTTTTAATAATCTTGAAAAACAGTTCAGCTCCAATAAGAGCATGTATTTTTCCTGGTCTAAAATATGTAGCGTCTGCAAGTTCTATAAAGTCAGGTAATTTTACATCTGAAATATCCAAATAATGCGAAGGAGTTAAATCAGTTATTTTTGGAATAATAAAAAATTCAACACTTTCCTGGAAGCTCTCATCTGCATTCGAAATTGTAGTATCAACTTTTGACTTTATTGTATGAACAGATCCATTTAAACCAGACACTGGCGCATTTACACATTTCTTTTTAATACCCAAAATATCAGCACACTCATTCGTTAAACAATTTATATTCGAACCATTATCTAAAATACACCTAACTCTTTTCTTGTTTCCGGTAGAATCTTCAATATAAATATACGCTGTGCTTAACAAAATCGATTTGTTTTCTTTTTCCGAAATACTCAGAGTTTGAAACGCTAAGTTTTGCTCTTTTGATTCTGTGTTTGTTTCTGCAGGACGGTTGAAACCACCGGAAATCGCACTTGCTGTTTTTGCTCTTTTTTCAGAATCAGCGATTTGTTCGTTATGTAACATCGTATGGTGTCTTCTACCACAGATTACACAAGAATATTTAGACTTGCAGAAATTAGAAGTGTGGTTTTTATTCAGACAGTTGATGCATAATTTTTTATCCTTTACCGTTTCAAATCTTGTATGTGTATCCATTCCCTGGAATACACTACATTTGTTCAAATAATGTGGATGTTTACATAAAACACATTCTTTAGGTTTATATTTTTCATTAGCGTTAATCATTAAAGATTTTGTTTTGTTATAGGGGGAAGAAACTTTGTTTGTATTCTTTGCAAGGGGCATGCGATTTATACCTTCTAGTACTAAGCTTCTTTTTTCCAAGAAAGACATTAATGTATCAAATTTGGAAACTTCCTTGGAATTTAGATGTGATTCAAATAATCTTCGTGTTTCCCGATCAAGTTTTTGAAGTATAACACTGACTAAAAATATTTCCGATAAATCATTTTTCTCGTATTTCAAAACACTCAATGCTCTGATGTTTTTATTTATACAATCAATTAAAACTCTTAGTTCTTTAGTCGATTCATGTTGTAGTTTCTCGTAATTGAGAATCGCAAGAACATGTGTTTCAAGTAGTAAACGTAAATTTTCAAACCTTTCGGTTAAAGCATTAAACAACGAATCGAAAGAATCATCACATGACTCTATTTGTTTAGCATCGTCCTTTAGTGATGCGCGTAGATAATACAATTTTTGTGTTTCATTTAATACTTCATTATTAGTAATTAGATCATTAAATTGACTTTTAAATGTTGACCAGTCCTCTATTTTCCCATTAAAAATAGGGAGAGGTATTTCTGGTAGCTTTACTTTCGTTTTTGCTGTCTGTGCGTTACTTTGGGTTTCGCTGTTTCGGTTTACATTATCAACAATACTAACAGCATTTTTAATTGAATCAAGGAGGGTTTTGAAACTCACCTCCAATATCTCCAGGCGGTCTTCTGATTCACTTAAATCCTCTTCAGCTTCATTTATGTCACAATCAGCGTCATCTAATAGCAGAGAACAATATTGTTCTCGTAAATCTTCCAGTCTTGATTGCAGACTTTCTATTTTACGCATTTTCACACTTAGTTCGCTCGGAGTAGTATTAACTTCCTCAGTTTGTGTTTTGCAGAACTGTTCCAATTTCGTAATATTGACTTTCAAGGCACCCTTTAATCTATTTAATTTCTCCATAGGTCGTTGGTCTACTGCGGATCTGGCGGAACACTTGTCTTTTAAGATAGACTATTTAGATGTGAGTAGACCATAAACATTGACGACGGACCAGTTGTTTGTAATTAACAACGTTTTTATTAATCAAATGATTTTAAACAAAGTAAATGGGGAAATTTCCCGCTCGTGGAATGACATCCACACAAAGCAACGTTTTGGCTACTACTGAAGTATTTTTGTCTACGTCATATCAGACGCCGCCTAGCGCATGCGCTCAAACAGATATAAAGATAAATATTTTCTCAAAATTAATTTATTTCTTTCGTAAACAATATACGTATGAAAAATAGTAGTATATAGGAAAAACAGTAGTAAATAAAATAAAATGTATGTCTTAGATACTCGCAACGAGCGATAGGAATTAAATGCATGTATCAGAATTAAATTTTTGCGAACCCTAAATTTCGATTTTGGGTCGTGACCCACAGTCTAAGAAACGTTGCTCTAGTATATTACCATACAGAATTATATGGCTATTTTTGAAATTGCATTAATATATTCTATTCGTGTGTTTGCTACTGGTATTTTTCAATAAAGGAATAAAATCAGAACTGGAGTAAGTATTTGCATGAACTTAAATTTAACATGTTACTTATGTCAATCCTCCTTGGATTTGATATTTAAAAAAGCCAAAATTTTAACAAGGGTGCCCCAGGTTTCTAATCTAATTCCCAAGGGTGTCGCAAACGTAAAAAAGGTTGGGAATCTCTGTCCTTACTAATCCAATCCATGTTACAGCCTCCTTCGTTCATATCCCTTGCACATTCTATCTCAATAAATATTTATTTATTTTTTCTTTCTCGGCAGGGTGCAGCGTGGGCGATGGATCGATTCATCCCGTCATCCAGACAGCCACAGCACTGGAGCAGAAACTATCACGGGTAAGGGTTTAAAACATAAAATCCAGCGAAGATTCCAGTTTTCGTCTAACCTGCGAATAAAGAGAGATTACTCTCGATTTGAAAATCGGACTGAATCGTCCTCAAATAAGACTATTTTAGGTTGATTACGTAGGAAATAGACAGGCAGGTCTCGCCAAAGGCTATTTGTTATTTAATAGATATTGCGATTTCAATAGTTTTAATAACCACTAAAAAATAAAATGTGCACATAATGTATTTTCAGTCTGATGTGTTATGCTTTTAATCAAATGTACCAAAACCTGTCACTTCTGAACTCTAGGTTCTATGAAAAGGGACCAGGTGACGGGTCCAGGTGGTGGATTCAGGTCGAATGGCTAAGGAGCTGGTATTCCGTTTAGATCCGGTGGGTCTGAGTCCTACTATGGATGTTTGTAGCCGTTTGGCATCGGCTTTAAACTGTAGGTCCCGGTCTAATTAGCCCTCGTGTAGCAAAAATTTGACCGTAGCGCTCCATACCAAACCAATCTCTGAAAAGGCCAATGGCCTTATCATTGTTCTAATGAAAACAATATAAACTTAATGTGTCCTAAAGAATAATCTACTTCTCGTGTATTACGCAATATGTATGTGTGTGAAGTATTATGTTACAGTTGAGAATATATTTAAGTAATAAATAGGTTTGATAAATTTATCATGACACTCCAATTTCAGCGGAAGTAATAAGTTTACAACTTTCGTTATTCAGCTGGTTATTAAGGTATGGTGAGCTAAAAATTGTAAAAATATTTATTCGTAACGTGTGTATGACCAACAATTTTCAGACCTGCGTTACTTTTTGTTTCTATCTAGTTAAGCATTTAACTGTACCCGCTCGATATCTCTTCATCATACATACATATCGATTTTGCATAAGTTTTAGAAATAGCCAATATCTCTAAAAAATGTTAGTCTTGCTACAAATCCTATCTACTGAATTTGTTTTCAAATTAATAATTGTACAAATAATCGCAATTGCTTTAAATCAATGTTTCTGTTTTTTTGACCAAATGTTCACGACTGCCAAGCGAAAACTAACTTGCCTTCGCGGACACTACTCGCCCTAAAGTCCTTACTTGGCAGCTTCTGTAGGTCAGAGAAAAGAAGGGCTGAAACGTGAGAGGTCAGCTGCCTTATGGGGGTCAAAGTAGCGATTGTACACGCATCGCGCCTTGCGTTTCCGAAATAAAAACCTCAGTACTTATATTGTCATTAGTAAGGTGTGGGAGAGAATACAAATCGTGATAAATTTTATGAAAAGAAATTAGTGCGTGTTTTTGTGTGTTGACTATAATTTTCAGAATTTCAGACTTAAAAATCATCTACCGCGCTTTCTGTAAAACACATCAAATGTTTACGTCTAATTCTTTAAAGTAGAACAAAGAGAAGATGCCGATGCTGACCTCGAGAAAAAAAATTAGAGGCATACACAACAGTTTTAGAATAAGATATTCATAGCTATCTATGTCCTTCCGTATGCATGACGCATTATCACCGTGCAAACCTCTGCAGGAAATAACTGGAGCTTCTTAAGCTTTTGTCCACAATGCTGATTTTCGTTACACCCATTATTCATGCTACTTCCCATGAATTTTTAATATTTTAGGCAGTTTCGAGGATAAGAATAGTACAATTTTCTAAACAATTTAGGTAAATTATGTTGGTTTTGGGGGTAAGTGGTTGGATCCCTTACAGAATGTTGA
Source organism: Dolomedes plantarius (assembly GCA_907164885.2). Taxonomy (NCBI): domain Eukaryota; kingdom Metazoa; phylum Arthropoda; class Arachnida; order Araneae; family Dolomedidae; genus Dolomedes; species Dolomedes plantarius. Next base: position 106,130,625 of record OU015495.1, on the reverse strand, counting down.
TGTTCTGTATTTCTTATTCCTGAGCGAAATAATTAGTAGCTATTCGCATCATAAATAACAGACAAAGCGTTGCCATGTTGCATTGTTTTGATACACGTTTTCCCTTCAGGTAAGGATGCTTATTAATAATCTGAGTAATTAATTTATAAACTTAGTATAATTACGTTTTCTCAGAAGGGAAAATGTGTTTTAGATAGCCAGGCGCCTTGATTGTCGCGTAACGCACAAAGAAATATGTGTCCACTCAAGAAAAAAGGCCACGTTTTTGTTCTATTGCTGCACAGTCTATTTTTAAGTTGTCAAAAAGAAAATAGCGTCATTGAAGAACAAAGGAGATATCCTCGGAGTTTTGGTCATAAATATTCATTCGTAAACTAGGTGAAATGCGGTCAAATTCAGTTACTATTCACATCTAAACCCCATTTTATCACGTTAATATGAAAAAGGTTTCACTTTCGTTACAGTTTATTTACAGTTATGGCATGCTTCACATTTAAAAATTTCGATATTTTATTTTGCTGTTAATCAGCTCCAATAGTTGATTGGGAATTATCGTTCGTTAAAGAGAACAACGTAACTACCCACCTAAACTTTTACTGCGAGCAGTTGTTTCTAAGATTCTTTTGCGATAAAAAAGCTCTTGCACTATAAATTAACTACAGAACACCGTTGAAAACACAAAAATTTCGCTTTGCCGTGATACAAAATTCTTGTTATTTTTTTAAACAAATCTCGCATTAAGTTTTTATAATCAATGCAACACAATTTAAATTATCGTGAAATTGACGTATTGGTTAAAGTTTGTTTCCTTTTTACATATTTCCATGAATTTATTTTCTATTTCTGTAAAAAAATGTTTCATAACTTCTGTCTAATGATTCTATGAAAAGAGGGTCATTCATGTAACTAAAAGAGACACTTTGCTCCTGGATTTTTTTAACTGAAATCAAGTTTTTACTGTTAAATTATCTTGTGCATGGGTCTAGGTGTGTAGATAAGGGTATAAGTGTTTCACTCACCCCACGTAGAAGAAGAATTGGTTTTAGATATTTTTGCAGACATCTTTTCCGATATTACTTGAGGAAGATAGCAGTGGTGATATTTCTCTGTTAGACAGGGAAAGATTATTTTTGTTCTCTTCTATTATTATGAAAACGGGGTACACCCAGTTTATTTTAAGTAACGAAAATTGAAAACTTGAAAATTTGGACTTAATGCACTGCACTTAACGCAAACATAATATTCGGTTCTGTTAGACGTTCACACGGACAAATTTAAAACAGACCTACCATTTGTCATAAACATCTTGCTTCGACATCGTTAGTTTGAATAATACGCCACTCTCATTTTGAAATGAAAATAAGAAATACAAGTGCATACAGCGAGCAGGCATATTTAACCCTTCAGCGAGCACGCCAGTTTTTGGAACACCAGCAGGCGCGCGTGGCACAAAGTACAACGTCATTTTCCACCTTCATTATTCCTTTCGTAAAAAACTTTTTTTCAAATGGAAAATAATAATTCTGCGTTTCATGACAAGATATAAAATGTTGATAATACTGATATATATTTATAATTAAAGGCCAAAGAATGCAGATACAATCGCCTTATTCCAAAAGTGTCTGGTTTATTGGATCTAAGGACAACTTGCGAAGGGATTCCTATTATGTCCAAAAGCCTAAAAAACAATGAGATTGTCAATATTCGTGATATGCGGGATACCGTGTAATAGTTGCACATTTGATCGACTACATCAACTCCTGCTTTTGTTGTATTGCAATCAGTATAATCGCTGGTTTACCACGGTTAAATCCCGACTAACAATGAATGGAAAGGAATACAAGGGTCAGAAAATCAGACCTGCATTAGAAAGGGTGTAGCTATAAATAGAAACTTCTTAGAACATTCAAACCTTAGATGTGAAAACAAACCATTCAAAATTACGTAAATGCTGCATTTTGAACACGGGCGAACCCGCTGAAGGGTTAAGCTAGCCATGGAGGCTGCTTTCAAATGGTTCAGCTGCCGAACAATATGAATTAATTTTTTATACGTACTGTCTGCATGTGTACGAACAGATTTTAAGGATATAAGCTTGTTATTTTTTAATCCTTTTGGATATCGGATATAAGTATTTTTGATAAATGAAAAACTGCAACACTGAAATAGGTTTATTTTAAATACCTTTCTTTTGAAAATTGAACCTAGATATCCGAGACTTCTTAGGTCAGTGTTTCCTCAATTTTGTTTCATGGTACTTTGAGGTTACAAGAAATTTGTTTATTGTTTTCCCTAATAAGGTTGGTTGGTTGAAGTTTAATGGTGCAAGGTCCAGAGGAGACAAGCTGCGCCAAACACATGTCAAAAGCAGATGGTTGATTGGCGATTTATGGCGCAAGGTTCAGAGACAACAAGCTGCGCCAAACACATGATAAAACCTAGAAAAACATGTATATTATTTAACAATTTTAGACCAAAAAAATACAACAAAACGATGATAAAAGAATTTAACAAATATGAGAGAAAGTGATAAAAACAGGCAAAGTAGGGAATAAAACTGTATAAAAATACAGATAAAAGGTATAAAAATGGAAGAGAGTATATATATGATACAAACAATGTCAAAATCAGATGGTTGACTGGCGTTTTATGGCACAAGGTTCAGAGAGGACAAGCTGCGCCAAACACACGATAAAAACCAGAAAACATATATAATTTAACAGTTTCAGACAAAAAAAATCCAACAAAACGATGATAAAAGAATTTAACAAATATGAGAAAAAGTGATAAAAACAGGCAAAGTATGGAATAAAACCATATAAAAACACGGATAAAAGGTATATAAATAGAAGAGAGTATATGATACAAACAGTTTTGCATAAAAAAATTAAATTTATTGGTACAAACCGTTATGACGGATGAAAGTGAACAGCGCAGGATGCGGATGTTCACCAATTAGTTGCGATAAAGATGGAGATGAAGTTTGCCTAATAAGATGCCTTTTTAATTAAATTACTCGTTACATACAAGACTGGGTTGTCCGTAAAATATAGGCATGGTCTTTTATTAATATTTATCAACACTGATGTATTCATAGGAAAACATAAATACAAAGAAAAATCTTATACTATTTCTTTACCTAAGAAAAATTCCTACAAGAAAAACTTTAATTTTATACTTTTATACACGTAACTCTAAAAAGCACCTTTTGTTTCCTTTCAAAAATTTTCTCTTACATCCATCCTTTATTTGTTGCCATGCTTTGAAAGACTAGTAAATAAAACTTTGCTACTTTATTTCTTTAAAAATCCCCGGATCTTTTAAGCAATGTTTGCTCGAGATGTCCTATACAACTGCGGGGAGCTTCTCTTCTCTTTTTTTTCATCACTTAAAACTTTTATTATAGAGCGTAATATATTCTGATGCGGGTGCGGTAAATATTTGTTCAAAGAATTCTAGACTGTCATTCCTTCGTGGTTAAATTTTAAATCATTTTAACAAAACCATCTTTTGTGGGGATATTTTCATTGTTGCTTTTCCTTCAGTCTAGGTATAGTGTCATCGCACAAAGGTTACTGAGTGTAAATAACGAAATTTATGAGAGTAAACTCATGAAAGGAAATTCATCAGAATTATTTTGAAAATTTGTAATAGAGCGCCATAATCTAAACTAACCAAATTAAGATAATTGTCAGTTCAAGTCGTGATTTGTACCAAATATTAGAACTTCTTGTTAGACAATACAAGTATGTCAAGGTCATATTAGTTCAGAATGTAAGTATATTACGCATTTAAGAACGATTTGTAATTTTTGCGTATAAAATTTGATTTTTCACAGCGAATGTTTTCCTATGCTGCAAATTTAGTTCTTTCTTTTTTCTCTGGTGGCATTTTTTCTTTAATATTTTGGATTGCTTAGGAAAATATGGACAAAAACTAAACAATTCTATCCGAGCAAAATCTATGTTACTTAAATAAAATCTTGAGTTTTTTGAGTCTATCATATATCAAGTATAAGTTAGTTTAAAAGTTATAGTGGATACCAGATTCAAACACTTTTAAAATTTTTAGAAGTATAGGAATTAACACAAAAGCTTGTCTAGCTTCCATGGTCCCACTACGAATTTCCATCTATGCAAGAGAGAAAATTGTGGAATGACTTTTAACAACGCTGAATCAGCACGTGTCGTATTGTGTTATTGTCGTATTGTCGCTTTTGTGTTAAGTATGGGAATTAACACAAAAGCTTGTCTAGCTTCCATATTTCCTTTAAAAATTTCCATATATGCAAGAGAGAAAATTGTGGAATGACTTTTAACTACGCTGAATCGGCACGTGTCGGTTATGAGGTTAAGGACAAAGAAAGTCCAACGCAGGACTTGGCCGACGGTTGCAGAGTGAATTGTTGCTGCTATTGATTCCCTATAGAACATTGTCCTTTTGAAATTAGATCAAAAAAAGTAATATCTGGTTTCACTACAGTAGTATTTTACTTTAAAGGAAGTTAATCTCTTTATCTGAAAAGGGAATGGTACATCATGTAAAGTAATTTGATTTCTTAAAGCAATATTTAACCGTCTACTAGCTTAAGGCTCCAAAACACTTAACTGATTCTGAAATGCTCGATTTGTGTTTAGAAGTTATGTTAGAACTAAGGCTGGAAATTCTGCTCATATTTCTGGGACTTTGTAAAATGAGTCCCGGTTAAAACCCTAATACAATTTTCACCCCATGAATTTACCCTCATAAGTTCCTGAACGACAAGTCCTGCATCTCAGACGAAAGGTCTCAGTTTTCGTTCCTCTTCGTGATAACTTGTTTTTCTTTCTTTAACGATTCTGACATCCTTTGTGCTCATTCCCAGTCGTCCCTTCAACATTCCGATCTATAGAGTATTTTGTATCCAAGCAAAACTTTTCTGAACAGTTTTTTTATCTTTTTCAATCCAAACTTAACAAAAAGTACACGATCAGTTTGATTCATGGTAATATTTTAGCTTCTCAAAATAACAAATAATTACAAGATAAACAAGATTACAAGAACTTTTTATATACCATGTTTTTAAATTTTCTGTTGAATCATATAAACTTGACAATTCTATGTATTAATAAATACTTTTTAAAACAATTTTTCATGAATTATCCCATCAACTTGAAAGAAAGTGAAGTTAATTGGAAGTTAAATTGCGTTTAAATTTTCTTTCCCGTCCCGGCCGATAGATGGCTGCACCAGTTTACAAAACACGATTAACTGAAAATGAATCCAATTCTGCTTAAAGATGGCTAAAAGTATTAAAATAATGCATTGTCATCGTGTTCTGAGCTATCCTAAAAGTTTCAAATGTCTAGCTAGTCGAGAAGTTAGTTAACAATCGATTGCAAGATTTGTACTGGACAAACACACACCCAAACAAAAAAGAAAGCGAGTTAATAAAAACATGGTAAAAATTATGTCACTATAGCACCATCTTCCAAGAATTCCAAGCTTCTCCCAATCAACCATCTTCCAATAATTGCAAGCAATTCTTAAATCAATCGACGAGTTCTCAAAATGAAATTACGATTAAGTTAGCACTCATACAAACAGACTATCAGCGTTGCTGATGTTTTATAATCCTTCAATCAGAATGCTTTATATTATAAAGATTAAAAACGAAATTCGCTCAAACAATAAATCTAACCCCGTTCATTTATATGTGTTAAGAGACATACTGCTGTTTAAAGGAATGTAGTGTGCGGCCAACATTAGCTTCATTTAGTATCTTTAAGTGATGTATATTCTAAAGAAGGATCTTTAAAATAAGCAGAATTTGAGAAAGAATCAATAATAACCTTGCAGATATTTCGGAATGCATCCTCGGCAGGTAGAAATACAGGGTGTCTCAAAACACCTTGACACATTTTAAAAATTTATATAAAAAAAGTACTCATGGTAGGAACTAGAAATTCACATACGCGTTACTTTATATATCAGAGTTTTTTTTTAGTATAGTCAATAAATTTCAATGTGTGCTCCTTTTGTGGCACGGAGAATATCCAGTCGGTAATCCATTACAGCCCATGAGCGTTCTAAAATGGATTCCGTAACACATGAAATTGCATCAATTATGCGGGTCTTTTTCAGTTCTTTAAGACTGTCCAATTTTGTCGAATAAACTTTGTCTTTGAAAAATCCCTAAAGAAAAAAGCCAAGAGGTGTAATGTCTGGAGATTGAGGTGGCCATTGGATGGGACCATCTCGTCAAATCCACCTGTTTGGAAATTCCTCATTTAAAAAGTCTCGTACAATCATACCCAATGAGGCGGTTCACCGTCTGGTTGCCAAATGATAGAAATGCCAAAAATTTTACAACTTTTACAGCCATTTTACAACTTTCACATTTACGGAATAACTAGTGCCCACTTTTAAACTTATTTGAACTAGAAAAAACTCTAATATATGCGGTAAGACATCTGTGAATTTCCAGTTCCTACCTTGTATACTTTCTTTTATATAAATTTTTAAAATGTGTCAAGGTTTTTTGAGACACCCTGTACAATCTCGCTCATTTTCGAATTATAAGTATGTTCATTAAGTTCTTCAATTCATTTTTTAATCAATTTTCAGTCAGTCCTGAAAGCTTCCTCACATATGTGCATAAAACGTGAATGCAAAATGCACGTACAAATGTACTCATACAGGAAGACGAGGAACGGAATTCAGGACCATGATCTTTTTAACTCTTCGGGCGTTCCATTTTCTCAAATCTTTCTTGCGCATCTGATATCAATACGCTCATAGGTAAAAACTTTATAAAAAAAAATAAGATGATGCTTCCTATAATTGACCAAATTTTCGATTATTTTGCGACACAGTTTACTTGGAATGGATTATTTCTGCCCATTAAAGTTTATTCAATTTAATGTTATTCTATATAGCTAATTTAGATGTGTTTATATGTATGTATAATTATATACCTATATATATCTATATCCTTATTTATTTTTCCATTTTCGTATTTATTTTTGTTAAAATATAATAAAAAGGATAAATTTTCCTTCTTATAGTAGGTTTGGTTGGTTGGTTTGTTTGGAGACTTCAGTTCTCTTTTGCAAACCCAGGGCCAATCTATAAGTTTTTTTTTTTTTTACAGCGCGAATAACAGTCGCAGACTTCGCTTAATTGAATCAATCCTAACACTAAAGTGAAGAAGGAAGCTCTTTTAATAAGTTATGTTGATAGGCCTCATTTAGACAGAGAAAACAGGTAAACAAAGACTCCCAAAAATTAAAAATAGGGCTATAACTGACAAACAGTCTACAAAAACTAGATTGGAGTTAAGGTATATCTGCCATAATATTTTTTAAATTTTGCTGTGATCTTTGCCTATTACTTCTAAAGTCATAAATAAATAAAAGTTAAAATTGAATTTACCTGATGAGGGTTAGCCTATATATAATAATGCTTTAATCTAAGAAAAGAATTTCAATTCTCGATTTCTCGAATGGAAACTAGACGTATTAGTATAACGACTGGGCATTGCTTTTATACCTTTCTGTCACTGAAAATAATATAATGCCTATTAAAATAGCCTTTTAATCATGAATCTATTTCATTTTGTCTATATATATATGTCAGGCCTGTGACGCAGCTGCAGATAAAATTAATATAAGTCCACTGAGCTTGAGAAATATATATAATAAAAGACGCAGGGATTACAGGAATTCCATGTCGTGCCGAGGCGTTTATTAAAACATTAGTTATCCAGTCCGATCCGCCAAATTCGATTCAACCCCCTTCAGCCGGAAAACGCGCGTCCTGACTCTATCAAAGATCTCCCCAAACTGCGTATTTTTCTTTCTTGCACGTTATACATCAGCGTGGGCGATAATCCTGAGCCCCTCTTTCGAACATTCGGTGTATTGCGTCAGACAGCGCGTGCGAGCAATTCGGTGACCCTGAACTCTCCGCGAAAACAACACACCTCGCAACGGGAGTTCAGTATAATCTTTTTCTTTTTTAATGATAATTTCTAGATCTGGCATATATATATATATATATATATATATATATATATATATATATATATATATATATATATATATATGTGTGTGTGTGTGTGTGTGTGTGTGTGTGTGTACATGTGTGTATATATGTGTATGTATGTATGTATATATACATATATATATACATATATACATATATATACATATATATATATATATATATATATATACATATATATATATATATATATATATATATATATATATATATATATACATACATACACAAACACACACAACGCAGGTAACTTTTAACCTCAAAGTCGTAAGCAGAATCTTAAGTATAATGTATGCAATGAATAATGAAAAAGTGTAAATCACCCTCTTGAATGCGGGTGAAGAACAAACATTTCAACATCTCATAAACTATTTAAATGGAGTTTATGACGAGCATTTTACTTTTTTGAAAAAACAAATCTGACACCCACGAAATTTTATGAATAATTCAGTATTTAGGAACTTTAGACAGTCGTAAAAGAAATTGGAACAGAAGCACATTTAAATTTCTATCGTGGCTTCTTCAGAAAACATTTCCTCAGAATGAATCATAAACATTCGTCTTTTATATGAATTATTAATTGCGGTTTAAATATTTCAGGTTATAAGGCACATTGAAATGTAGGAGGGGAAAACCAATTCATTAATTACTAAGTATTTAATAAGTACCATCAATTTTTTCTTTCATTCAATTAATTTTACCTTTTGATCTCGATGGGAATTGCAACAAGTTCAAGGGAATTTCGATAATGCGAACAAAAAATAGATGCATCCTTTGAATTAGTTAATTTGGTTGTATACTAAAACTGTACCATAATATCCTTTAAAGACTGAATAAACAATGGAATAACATTTAAAAAAGATTTTTAAAATATCTTCCGAGGCTGAACTCTTTTATCCCGGAGACTGAATTTTAAACAGTCTTAAACAATTTAGAATTTCTATTGTTTGTTACAGTTGTATTATAATTTTAAAAAAAGTTATATTCTTCTGAAGATTAATACATATATAGGCAAGAATGAACACACTTATACGCACACACACACACATATATGTATATATATATATATATATATATATATATATATATATATATATATATATATTAATTATAAAATATGTCTTTTCTCGATTTTTATTTTACTTCTCACCGACCGTCTGTTAAAAAAACATTATTTTTTGTCTTGATTGAATTTCAATTTAACAGGCACATATGACAAAATGGAACTTATCTTCAATAGTTTAGTGTATTTTTACGTCTTTTTTCTTCGTTCGATTTAGCTTGAATAAAAAAAATTCTTCGATTGCTTGTATTACTTCACTGCACTTTCTTAGGCGATACCTTACCAAATTACGTGTTTTTCTGACTGTTTCTATGTTTCTAACATTATAGATCTGTGTGGAATTAATTCTTATTTTTATAGATTAAATGTTGTTTTTGGTAGTTACATTAAATGTATGTGACAATAGCATATATCTTCAAAGGGTTACCAAAAAAGATAAGCATCAGAGCATCTAAAATAGCAGAATTTTGAGAACTCAGCAGTATGTAAAAGTTTCGTTATTTAGTTCAATGCGATCGTTATTATTTCCTTTACTCGTATATGGCGATCGTATAAATGGGACCCTAAATAATTTTGGCAATGGGAAAAAGATTTCGCTTTGTTTTGATAGTTTCATATTACGTAATAAATCACACACCTATCGTAGTGTAAGGAAATGAAAATAAGTAAATAATGATATAAAAGATTGTCCATGAATCATGGGTATAATCTCATACTATATAAAACATTGTCGTATAACAAGAAAAGCAAAATAGAACATTGTTTCCTCATAGTATCTCATGTATCTGTTTAGTTAATTTTAAGTCGTGAGTCTTTGCTTAATACAAATAAGAGCACGTCAAAAACTGTTCTCATTAGCTTTACAGTAGTGTAAATATGCAGCCCTAAATCGAGATAAAGAATTGCCTATTATTGATCTAGATAGAGTAATGATGTTTAAATTCAGAAAAATAAATTATCAATGAGTACATCTCATATACTCACTGATAATTGATCATTATACAAGATAAGGTTGATTCATTTTCTATTTTGACTCGCAAACAAACATATTTATATCATCCTTATCTCATTATATTTATCCGCCATCGATTAGAAGAGCATTACTTACCACTATCTGTCTAAGAGTGGAAGTATTTTTGATTTATTATACTTGTTGTTTTGATGACTGACCTTTCGGTAGAGCGAATTTTATGTAGGTTGAATTAATGACGATTCAAAATGGTGGGAGGAAAAAGCTGTGAATACCAATTTATACATTGTTCTTAAAGGAGTTCAAGAGCATCCCGGGTATTCAGACACTTCGCATAATCTGTATAATTTGAACCGCCTGTGTATGTGCCGAGGGAATGTTGATTTCCTTCAATTACTGATTTTTGTTTCGTGACCCCTTCCTTTAAACAAAAATTCTTTATTTATATATGTGTGTGTGTATATATATATATATATGTATATGTATGTATATATATATATATATATATATATATATATATATATATGTGTGTGTGTGTGTGTGTGTGTGTGTGTGTGTATGTATATATAAATATATGTATATATATGTCTGTATATATATATATATATATATATATATATATATATATATATAGTGAACTTTCTTTAGAGACAGCGTTATGGATGAAACTTCTTTTCTATGGCCACCCTATTTTCTATTATAGTGTTCAGGTCTAGGCTCTCGGCAGGCTAGTCCATTCGTTGAACCCCATTGTCACCATACCGATCCATGACAGATATCGTAACATGACAGCTGGCGTTGTCGTCCTGGAAGAAACATGAGTCCAGCCCGTAAAACTGCTATAACGTAAGAATCACACTGTCATCCAAAATAGTGCAGTAGGCGCCGGAGTTGAGCTTACCATGAATTGGGATCAAGTGTCCCAGTCCATACCAGGAGAAACACGCCTAGACACTAATTCCACCTCCGCCGAACTTTACTGTGGGTACAATGCATTCTGGCAGGAGGTTTTCTCCAGGCAGACGCCAGACCCAGACCCTGCCACCCGAACGGTAGAGGGTGAACCTTGTTTCGTCGTTCCAAAGAACACATTTCCACTGATCTACGGTCCACTTTCGACGTACTTGAACCACATTGACCGAGCAGCGTGACTGGACTTGTGACCAAAGCCACGTTATGGGTGGCTGCACGACTATGAAAACCAAGCAGATGTCCTTCCTTATGTATGGTATTCATCGAAACAACACTCCCGGATGCCTGTTATAACTCCTGGAGTATGAGAGTCATCGGTTGGGTGCGGTTCTTCCGAATTTCTCTATACAGCAGCCGTCGGTCTCTATTTCCCAATTTCATGGGTCTGCTGACTCGGGACACTTTCCGATAACCACCGCTCACTTTCCACTTCTAAATCACATAGGCCACTGTCAATTTTTGGTAATTCAGCTCGCTAGATATGTCCCTTAAGGACCGGCCATTTCCGACGCTCAAGCAACTGACAACAAACGATATGACGAGAGACATCGATGAGTCAGCTACAGTGTCGGAGACTTAGTATGGGTCTTTACTCCGGTACGAAAAGTTGGACTGTCTGAAAAGCTCTTAAGACGTTATTTCGGACCATATCGAATAATTTGACGCCGATCTGATGTAACCTATGAAGTGGAAAGAATAGAACGTGATAGAAGACGACGAGATACAAAAGACATAGTCCACGTCCTGAGATTAAAACCTTACTCTGATCCAAAGGAACAATTAGATGACGTGGGTGCACATGGCCCTTCCAGGAGACCTGTTACCAGAAGCCAAACCAAATTGCAGCGGGACGCTGCTTTCTCTTAAGGAGGGGGAAATGTAGCGAATCTCATGCGTAGCTGTCGTGGCACAGGACTAAGGTGTTTGGCTGCGGTTATGAAGGTGATGAGTTCGAGCCCCGCTGGATGCAAGTTGCTTTTTCTTCAAATTTCCTTTGTTATCATTTCTCGTTTTATTCAGAATGTTCTAATATGCTAATTTATTGTATTCTATTTTATTATATACTAATTTATTATATGCTAATTCTAGTTTCAACCGTTCCAGAAAGTTCGGTGACTGTATATAAGTCGAGCTAGCGTTCCGTTCAGGTTGGATAAAGTTCTCTAGTGCAGCTCTCGCATTGATTTCCTGTGATATAAATATTTATTTATAATTATTTATCAATATTTATTTATAAATATTGTCGAATCTACGCGACAATATTTATAAATAAAATGCCGTAAACAATAAGCATAACTCAGTTGTTTTGCTTGAAGGAGTAAAAATAAGCATGATGAATATATTTTTTTCACCTTTTGGACATTACAGTATGCAAAGTTATGTATAAACTTTTAAAAGCAAATGTTTAAAGAGGTACAACCCTTTGCATTTAAACTCTGGTCATTTTTCGTAAGTTATGAAATGTTGGCACAACTCCATGTTATGCATCACTTCGAGGAAAGCGCCATTTGTTTCGGAGTATAGCGGAAATCCGGCTTAATATGTCTGCTGTTATATGCGATGCTGTCGTTTCGAAGAGACTGGCAAAAACGCGTTTTAGTCCCAAACACATCATTCCCCATGCAGAATGGTCGGTTAAATGCGCTGCCTGACGCAAACAATTTTCATTTATACGTAAGAAATATTTTACGATGAAATTCCAGTATAAAGCATAATGGTTAGGTTTATCTGTGTTATGGTTTTTATATAAAAGAAAGAAAATTTTATGAAAGGATTAACATTTTCCTTAGGTTACGGCCACACGAGCGTTTTTCCCTCACAACCGCAGAGGGAAAACAAGCACCAAAATATAGATAAGCTTCTGTAACATAGGGGTGGCCAAACGCAGCTGTTTTTCTCGCTAGCGGGGGAGTTATCTGTCGCGTTCTCAAGGTCGCCCGCTGGAGGATAGAACCAGACCTATTTTTCTAGCGGTTTGTGCAGATTTTCAAGATGCAGGTAAAGACCCAGCGGGAAAAAATGTCACATGCCCGTGTGGTCGGCTGGTGTAGATTTTTAAGCTGGGGGAAAAGCCGTAGCGGGAAAAAACGCTCGTGTGGCCGTAGTCTTACAGGGTGGGATAGCATGTATCCCAAGATTACTTCTGACCAATTGCACATTATGTGTGGCTGCACGACCATGAAAACCAAGCAGATGTGCTTCCTTACGTATGGTATTCATCGATATATATATATATATATATATATATATATATATATATATATATATATATATATATATATATATATATATATATATATTTATATATATATATATATATATATATATATATATATATATATATATATATATATATATACATATACATATACATATATATATATAACCGCCTAAATGGCCGTTCTTTTCTAAGAGTTATGAAATTTCTAAAGAGGGAATCGGAAAAATGGGCCCCTTAAGCTAAAGATTAATAAAAGGTAATATTTTTTCCACTGAGGCAGGCATTCCTCCCAAAGACATTTTGCTAATGCGCTCAGCGATCTTTGTTGGCAGCTTTATTATGGATCTTCACATAGGTTAATTAACACTGTTCACTCTACGAGGGACATCATGAAAATAATCATACCTTGACCTAGCTTTAGAACCTTGACCACACAGCGATGCTTGCAAACTTATCTAACATACAATCTGGGTGCATTGCTGTTAAAATACATCAATTAATTACATTAACAAATGTAAATGAAAATATATAAAATACATTATGCTTATATCTATTTTTATACATGTATTACATTGAAACGTTAACACAATATTTTCAATGAATAGAATATTCTAAATTACCTTTCACTGTATCACAAAAAATTATTTTTCTTAATTTGAAGGGTAAATTTTGCTTTTGAAATTCTATACCTTCCGAGTTATTCCAAATGCAGCGACTTATGTTCTTCTTCACTGTTTTAGAAAGGGGGAAAAATAAATACAGGGTAGTCATAAAACAATTTGCCCATATATGGACCTTTAGTGGCTGTTCCATTCCACCGATAGAGATGAGATTTCAGATATAGTTAGTCAGATCTATGAGCTCGGAATTCTGTGAACGGCAAGAAATTGGCGCTCACGGTTGCGGTTATAGGTACAGAAAATCGAAATTTTCAGATGGCAACGCCCATTTTTTCCCTTAGCAAAATGCTCCGCGCATGAGAAAACCCTAAGAGTGTTGGAACAGTACGTGTATAAAAAAAAACGGACGCGTTATGCACTCACAAAATACAGTTCTGCGAACGGCCTGTGATGGCCCCCATGTGGAAAATATGTAATCCAAATAAAAGTTTTCTTTTGTCCGATCTGTGTTGTCATCAGTTATTGGTATCTTGCCTCTATCATATGCAAATTTTCTCCGTGTGCCCCGATCGTGTTTTTGTTGGCCGTTCGCAGAGCTGTTTTTTGTGCGTGCATAACGCGTCCGTTTTTATGTGATACACGTACCGTTCCAACGCTCTTTAGGGTTTTCGCATGCGCTGAGTATTTTGAGACGCTAAAAAGTGGCCATTGCCATTCGAAAATTTCGAGTTTCTGTACCTATAACCATAATCGTCAGCGCCACTTTGTTGCCGTTCACAGAATCCGGAGCTCATACCTTTGAATATCTATATCTGAAATCTCATCTCGATAGGTTGAACAGAACAGCCACTAGAGGTCCATATAACGACTATATAAGTTATTTTTTATGACCACCCTGTATATCTACCACTTCGTTCGGATAACATATTTCAAGAAATATACCCACACTGTGGGAAATAAAAACTGTAAAATTCTTGAAAAAATTACCCTCCAAAATTACCCCCATCTAAGTTAAATTATGCTGTTTTCCGAACTTCGATCGAAACAAACACGAAACTTCTCAGGAATCAACACATTTTAGAATCTCTTTTTAGCAATCCCACATCTAATGCAGAGGAGGAGTTTTTGATACTTTCGAAACTTTAGTCAGTTTTATTCAAGCCAAGGTTGTGACTGCTAAATACGTTACGTAGACGCAAGGGTTTGTTGGGTTTTTTTACAGTAAAATAATAAAGTAATTCCTTGAAGATATTAAGACAACTTTTTAAAGAATGTATAACATCCTTGCATAATATGCATATGTATATACTAGCTGAATACCCGTACTTCTTTACGGAGTACATTCAAATTAAATAGAACGGTCAATGTATGCAATTAATGTAATATATATATATATATATATATATATATATATATATATATATATATATATATATATATATATATATATATATATATATATATATATATATATATATATATATATATATGTCAATCGTAATGGATATTTTTATAGACAAATTAATGTAGAAGAAAATATTCAAATTAAATACAACGGTCAATGTATGCAATTAATTTGTATGTTTAATATCCATAAATCATGCTAATTTGAAATATATACTTTAAAAACTTCCATCTCCATATTCTAGTGGTTAAATTTTATCTTTTACCGTATTTTAAAATTTTATTGTTAATTTATTTCTTTGTTATGCACGTGACGTAAAATTAATTTAAAGTATCACAAAAGAAACAAAACCCCGTGATCAGCATTTAATAAATTAAATTCTAAAAATTAATCTTTGAAAATTCACCAAAAATCATAAAATGGAGATAAACGATTCGAAAAAGATTTCATTTTAAAGGAATTTTTATTATCTTTCTCGTGATATAAATTTTATAACCCTCAAATTATTATTTTAAATGAAAACTTTAAAGAATGTTACAAAACAGCTTAAAATTTTAATTTAAAAAAAATCTATGAAGAATTTTTCAAAAACTTTTCTGAGTGCACCCCTACACTATAAGAAGAATCACGATGCAAAATTTCAGCCCTTTATATCCAGCGGTTTGGTCTGTGAGTTATCTGTCAGTCAGTTACGGAACTGTTATATACACTCATGGACAAAAAAATTAGCGCACCAAGAAGGAGTCGTCAGAATGAAACGAAATTTTACATACGTAATGACTACTTTGATATAAGTAAATGATAAGAAAATCAAAGAAAAAGGATAATTTATTTCAGAGAAAAAGGCAAAAGGACGGAGGAGTTAATACTCCGTTGGACCCCCCTCTACCGCGAATGCACGATGCGATACGATCGGGCATTGAGTCATACAAGTTCTGTATGATGTCTTGAGACATTTCGTTCCATATTTGCTGTAACCTTGCCTCTAGTTCGTTCAAACTCGTGGGATGCCCAACTCGTCTTCCCAAATGATCCCAGATATGCTCGATTGGAGACAAATCTGGGGATCGGGCAGGCCAAGAAAGGGTAGTAACAGTGCGGAGACAGTCTTGTGACACCCTTGCCGTATGAGGCCGAGCATTGTATTGTTGAAAAATGGCTCCTGGGAGCCGTTGCATGAGTGGCAACAGATGTGGTTGCAGGATTTCATGAACATACCGCTGGGCTGTCATGGTGCCACGGAACAATACTAGGGGTGACCGTGTATTGTAGGCAATGGCACCCCATACCATCACACCAGCTGTGGGAGCAATGTGTCGCTGTACAGCAAAGGCAGGATTGAAGCGTTCACCACGGGCTCTCCACACACGAACACGATTGTCATAACTGCCGAGATTGAATCTGGATTCGTCGCTAAAGACGACCTGGTTCCATTCCGCTGCAGTCCAGTTTCCTCGTGCGCGGCAAAACTCCAAACGGAGGCGTCGATGGGTGGGCGTCAAGGGCAGACACGTAATGGGTGCCGCGATACCAACTGTCCTCCAGCCAGGCGCCTTCGTATGGTTCGAGAAGACACAGAGGCCCCTAGTGAAGGAGCTACCTGTGCCTGGATGGCGGCCGATGAAGCAGTTGGCTGTACGCGTGCATTTCTTACGATGTGGCGGTCTTCTCGACGACTGGTCTGTCGAGGTCGTCCTGAGCCTGGTCTTCGTGTACATGACATCTCTCGGGTCCACTTGTCCCAACACCTCCTCACAACACAATCAGAGCGGCCTAATTGACGAGCTACTCGCCTAGCTGACCACCCAGCTTCCATCATCCCAACGATTCTCCCCCTCTCAAACTCCGACAACTGCTTATATTGTCTTCGAACACGGCGTAATGGCATGTCTATCTCAGCTCTTCCTTTGTAAATGATTCAGCACACTCAAACAAGCTTTGGTTACCTGTTTTATATTCCACAGAGTACGATGTTCAACGCCCTCTACCGGCTATACGTAATGCGCAATCACGCTGCATTTCTAATCATTTGCATATCTCCCCGACATGTACCTTCATTGCAAGTTTCGTTACAATCCCGCAATTATTTCTTGGTGCGCTAATTTTTTTGTCCATGAGTGTATATATATAGATGTACACGTACATTAATATATATATATATATATATATATATATATATATATATATATATATATATATATATATATAGGGAGAAAAAATATATTCTTCTCTTTCAGGGGTCAATACATTCTCATAAGCTCTAAAACTTTGGCATCGCTCCATGGGCAAGCGCGTGCCTTGAGAAAAACGACATTTGTTTTCCATTGTCGAGCTTTATACATATTAGATGTCAAGTTTTCCGCTTTTGAAAGCTAAGAAACTACGCTTCAGCCCCGCTCAAATACTGGAAGTACAAAACTGCTGAAAGGACGTAAGCTTATGACATATCGAAAAATTCCCTTATCCTGGATAAATAATCCTATAAAATGCTGAATAAAGGAAATGTTATGAATATGACAATAAAAACTGCATTTTGGGGAAAGACGGAACAAACAAATAAAGGGCTATCTCAAATATTTCAGAATTATTATTATTATTGTTATTAATCTCGATAAAAGTTTAAGCGAAGTGAGGCCTTTGTTAAAATGTCAACAACTCTGTGTATTTCCATAATAACAGTTTTTTAAAATATTGTAGGGGAAAAAATTTACTCTCATACTCAGACAGGAAAACATAGGTTACATCTCCCATGTGTTCAGAAGCCTGGGAATTTTGGTGCGATTCGCTCGTGGGAAGTGTCTATTTACTCCCCGCCCCATGAAAGTGATTATTGACTTCGCTGGGTGGGTTTCTCAACCTTTGATTCTCAACATTTTTTTGTCACGGTACACTTTTAATGATTTTAAAATTCGGCGGCATACTAACAATCAGATAAAGTTAAGAGAATTTTACTTGTGTAATTAATTGATTGATGTACCTATTATATATTTTGTAAATATAGCATACAAAATAATTTTCATTGAAATATAAAATGAAATTGTATTACAAAGTAAACAAAATGCTTATTTAACCACAAATTACATTTAATGCGAAATTTGAGGTTGCTGATTTTTGATAACTTCATTTATATTTGGGCGTAAAAAATGGTAATGCTACTCTCCTTTCGTGATCCAGATGTAACAGTCCAAAACTGTAACAGTCCAGAGTTACTAGTTACCAGTCCACAACTGTAATAGTCATGCACATTAGTTCAGCCAGTTCCCGCTAGGAAGGTAGAACTGATTGAACTAGTTTGACGTCGCTTATGTATAGATTTTTGTACAGGGTGTACATTCCAGCACCAACGTCCTTGTTATAGGAAAGAGGTTAAAGTATTTGAGTTCATTATTTCTTATTCATCTTCCTTTATGAGATATCGGAATAGGTTGCTGCGTAAATCTAGAGTAGTATGTGTAGAAAATGTTTTCCCAAACCACCAAATTGTTTCCTAGAACTAACTAATTTTCTATGGGAAACCAAGATTTCGCGTTAAGATTAAACAAAGCCTCTTCTGAAGCAAACAACAATTCATTTCGTCTAAGATTTAAATTTACAAACAGTATTTAAAACAAAGGTTTGTAACGTAATTCGTATTTCTAGGTTGAATGCATTATAAAGGCCAAGTTAAATCCTGATTTAATTCTCAACCCCATAGTTTACCACTGCTTTGTATAATTCGGTAAAATCTGGGACCCTCCAGCTTCCTTCATGAAAGAACTGCTTCGGCTTTCTGAAGACCCTTCATCTTTGGCTTGAACACTTCTTCATCCACTTCGGCATTCTGACTGAATAAATGCTCTCCCGGGGAAAAGGAGATAGAGTATCGTTAATGAAGAAGTTGCAGACAGGGATGAACACTTTCACAAAATCTCATTCCTGACTCAAAAATGTCTATATCAAACATATATTGACAAAAGAATACTCTGAACCACAGTTCAACCCATCATTTAAAAAAATTTTCATATATATATTTTTTAGCTCACATACGAAGTAAAAATATATAATCATCATAGTGACTCTCAGATGTTTATAACATGAAGAATAATACAGCAGACTTTCTACCTATTTCTAGATGTCAGAACTCTTCAAAATATAACGTTTTATTCGTACTCTTAGTTAATTTTCAAATGGAATCTTGTCGGGTGGTCTTAAGTCTTGATTTCCTTGCACTTCGGTTGCCACTAGCAATTCCCATGGGTCCATACGGAAGAAAATTAAATGTGTGTTTCTGCAAGACACTTCCAGAACCTAATTCAGTTAAACAAATAGACGTTCACGATTCAGAATGGCATAACTAATGGATGTAGCTGAAACTGCAAAGAGACGTGACTGAAAACAGAAAGAGACTTACGAAGTTAACTTCTCCCCCTTCTCAATAGAACTACGATTTTATTATAAATTTGTCGATTCCAGGGCTAAGTTTTAGAGAAATTATCTATGTGTATGAGTACTCGGGGGCTTGTAACAAAGTCTGGACTATGTCTGCAATGCATGATTTTTCCATATCACCACATATATTGAGCTTACACATGCATCAGCTTTAGAGTCGAGTTTATACCGCTATCCAGAATGAAGTGTACACCCCAAATGAAGTTTAAGATCAAAGCGGGTACATTGTAAATAATGTTGCGGGTTAGCTATACATGTATGAAGTTATACACTTTTCTATATCTTAATATTGATTCAAAATTTATTTGATATACGATCGTTGTATGTTTTAAAAGCAAGTAAAAAGGAGTGACTGCGGCTTCAACATTAACAAAGATGCAAGCAAAATAACTACTACAGAATAAATGGTGGGAATTTCATGTGACGGGGTAAGATGATTTCGTTTTGTGTAGGTCATAATTCTCCAAAACAGTTAAGAAAAAGATTGCCAAACAGCATTTTCATTTACTTATCGTGCTATTTTATGTGCTGTTAAAAAAGAATATTTTTAATTTGGCTGAAAAATGAATATCGATAACTATTTCTTAAGGTCGTATATAATTGAATCTTGTAAGTATATAATCAAGTCGGACGCATATTTTGACAATTTATCAAACATTAATCTGAAAGAAACATACTCGAGCCGCTTGGCGTTGACAGTTTGCGTACATGGGCAGAGCATTCAAAAATAAGAGCGAGATAGGATTGACTTGACATTTTCACTCCTGTATGTCTACACTCAGCACTTTTGGGGGGGAAAGTATGATATGAGAGCTCACTATTTGATCGAGCTATGTTGAAAATTGAAGAGATTTATGATGTTTTAGTGTACTGGTAGCGTCACCTAGTTGATTCGAGGTTTGTGCGAAGCGCATATTTGGAGTTAGCTTGTAGGGTTCGCGTGTTGCTCAGATGCAAATTTCTGGGAGCAGCGCTGTACATGCCAGCCAAAGTGAGTTCGGCGCAGGTGTTTGATCTATTTAAAGGGCACATGCTGAGTTGGCAAAAGCCCAAGACTTTAGTAGCGATACGGGAGAGAGCGAGGCAAGCTTGATGGAAGGTGATAGCGGTGTTTAACTGATAGAGCGTGTATTGGTATTTAGCCGAGGTGGCTGCACGACTTCGAGAATTAGCTCAGAGCCGAGGTGTACGTGTATTGTTAGTAAATGCCTACTCTGCCTGAGGGATTCATTGCAACCTTTAGTTTCTTAGTACCGCGGGTTGCGGTACTGTTGTGTATTATTTTGGAAGCCCCAAGTCTGTATATGTTAGTCTGCCTCTACGTAGAGAATAAAAGAGTTATTCTAGAGTTATCCCTCGTACTTTATAATGTGCCTGGACCGTTAGAGATGTAAAAAGAAAGGAAGAACCACATAAGCTGTTACTCTTGAAGAATGATAAAAGTATAACGCTCGAAGCCTGATTCTTTTTATTGATTCCTTGGATATTATTATTCTTGAATTTTCTTCATTCTATCTTCGGTATAGGACATTGAAATAAGAATTCTCGTAAAATTACGTTCCTGGCTAGAAGAATCTCTGCCCATTCGCCACACCACAGCTGCAATAACGCCTCGATAATCATACTTTCGCCTATTCAGTTGTAACGACCGTTGAACCATTGCCTTCCGAATACATCTACCAAGAAAATTTACTACTGTAAACAATCTTTCCTAACGCATATTGGTCTTCCAGTATCTTAATAAATTAACTTCTAATGCTCCTATTAGCGCATTTTGTACTCTAAAGGTCGTGTTTTTACGGTTACTGTTAGTTTGTGAACCAGTAAAATCTGAAAATAATCATAATTTTTCAATTCTATAATCCATACCAGTTAATTCCACAATTTTAACATTAAGCTTACATCCTCTAGCTGAATTTTGCCGAGCACGTTTGTAGGCATTCTTTTTGTTATTTACAATACGTTTTTCCCCATCTATGTTTTGTTTCTCGTATTTTCAGGGGGAAATGTAAAATACAGGGCTTAAAGTTTTATTTTCCCAAATTTTCAAAAAAAATTATTATTAAAACAAATGATATAGCCATTTGCAACCCTGTTTTTTCATTCTCAGAAATACAAAACTATGTTATAGTATATTTTTGTCAAAAGCACTGTTTCTTTTAGAAAAGAAGCTCTATGTACTATGAAGCGATACAGTTATCAGTTGTTTTTTCCCTGAGTCTCAATTTATCAAAACAATTTTATCACCGATTATTAAATGCACAATAATTATTCAAATAATGTTGTGAAAAACATATGCACATCTAAACGTGTTCCTGTTCAAATATTTGCTTTGAGCATGTTTTGCTTTATAATTATTTGCTTTGCTTATGCACATTGAATTTATTTTATTCTTAAAAAATCAAATTTTTTAAAAAAATTTCTGTAATATTTCCCCCTTTTTAAATATTTTAAGAATAAAATACATTCTAAGCAAATTTAGTATACTCGAATGATTTTAATTTGAAAATTAGGAAGGTTGCTTGTTTTCCTTTAATAAAGTGTCATATACCGGCTTAAATGTTACGACAATAATTTTTACGTCGTCAGTGCTTCTTAAAGCGTTAAGAAATGATTTCAAAATTTTAATCCCCAATTCTTAGTGATTACAAAAGCTCTTACTTAATATTCTTTTCATCAAATCATTTTTATAAGAAAAGAAAAACGTGCTTCAAATTATTTCATCTCAAGTAAGCATTTCAATTTTTCTTTTAAATCTTTCAACTGGTATTGAAACATCAAAGTGGCTTTCTTCTTTCGTATATGTGGAAAGGAATTAATTATTGCATTTACCTCCATAAAGATTTTCATAACCTGATTTAGAAACTCTCCTAATGCTGACGTTGAAGATTTAAATTCTTTCAAATTTGTTCTCTCTATTTTCTCTATTTTTAAAATTTTTTTTTAAATTTCTGTTGTGCAATTAATTTTTTTGCCTCAAATTCATACTTCATTTGTAAAAAAAATGTAATAGGCAGTTTTTAAATTTTTATAATTTTGATTTTACATATTTTGCTTTCAGTGAGAAGGGGCTACGGTAAATGGTTCTGTAATTATGGTTATTAGCATGCCGTTATGGTGTAGACTGTGGTACTATATCAAAAACATGAGGTAACCTATTTATACTTTATGAGGTACTTTATGAGAAAAATATCAAATTATGGTTTTCAGACCAAAAAGATGTATTTAAAAACAACATCGTTAAATTTGCAGACTGAAGGTGTTTCTAATATGAATGTATGCTTATAATAAAACTAGCTGAATACCTGTGCTTCGCTACGGAGTACATTTTAGGATAATTACAATGAAAAAATAATGAAATTGCTTCTTAGAGGATTTTCTGATAAACATTTTTTGGTTTCTTCCCTGGGCGGAACTAATATTACCAGGATCGTCCGCGAACTTACGCGTGAGCAAGCTACGTAAAACTGACCGTAAGAGAAACAATTTTCTCTTACATCTACGCCAGCGTATTTTAAAGTTTGGTGTTGAGACTTATTTATCGTCATGGGTAAGCATACTTTGGGGGAAAATTGCAGTTTTATATATAAGTTTAATTTAATATACATAAAACATACTAATTTGAATTAAATTCTTAAAAAACTTACATCTCATTTAGTCTAGTGGTTAAAAATTTTATCTTTTACTGTATTTTAATATTTTCTTTTGTCAATTTATTTCGTTGTTATGCAAGGACGCAAAATTAATTTGAAGTATCAAAAAAAGAAAAGAAACCTCGTGATCAGCATTTAATATGTTAAATTCTAAAAATTAATCTTTAAAAACTCACCAAAAATCAGAAAATTGAGGTAAAGATTCGAAAAAGATTTCATTTTAAATAAATTTTTATTATCTTTCTCGTGGTATAAATTTTATAATCCTCAAATTATTATTTTAAATGCAAACTTAAAAAAAGTTACAAAAACAGCTTAAAGATTTAATTTTTAAAAAGTCTAAGAAGAATTTTTCAAAAATCTTTCTGAGTGCATCCCTTCACTATAAGAAGAATCGCGATGTAAAATTTCAGCCTTTAAGGTCCAGCGGTTTAATCTGTGCATTATCTATCAGTGAGTCAGTCAGTCACGGAACTGTTTTATATATATATATAGACAAAGGATTTCGATACCCAAATGAAAAATTCAACAATATTTTATTTAGGTATGTAATCTAAGCACAAAAATATAAAGTCTCTACTAGTTAACAAGCCTTTTGTTATTGAAATGGCCCTATGTTTTTATTATTAATTCAGACTGTTCATCAAAATAATGCATTTCTCTTCATTATAAGTCTCTAATAATCTAAAAAAAGAAAATTTCCTTGGAACTGATAAATTAATTAAATTGAATTGTGATAAAAATCTGAAAACTTGCTTTCTTCTCAGCTTCAATTCAATAAGCAAAGGTTCCCTCTTTAATTGCAAGATATATGCACCTTTTAATTGTTCTGAGACTGAAAAATGGGCATCAATATTTCTTGAATTTGCTGTTCGTGCTTTGAATTATATTTTCAAAAAACCTAATTAGTGATACACATTTCGTGATTCGCTTGAAGAAAGTATTAGAAAAATAAAATAAAATACATCTACATCTCAGCAATTGAAAAATTTGATTAATTCATTTCTTTTTTGTTGATTTGATCTTCGTATGTGCAATTTTGTCCTCTTTTACATATCGTAATTAAATTAAATTATTTTTCCCTTGTTTTAATTAGTTATTACCATCGCTCAATTAATATTCATCTAGATTTATTAAGGCGTACAATTCATTACTCCGGCACATTTGAAGCCTGTAAAAATGTATACAATAAAAGAGACAATTACTTCTTAATAACTGACGCTATTTCATTAAAACTAACAGCACATTTCTTTTTTTCCATTTGATGCTGTGTTTAGCAATCTGTCTATACATATTCGTCCCGTTGATAAAGCATTTGTAAATAAAAAAGGGCTTTAATTTGTGATAAGTTTGGAGCTTATATTTATTTTATGATTACTAAATTTAATCATATTTGTTTTTTTCCACATATAAAATTTTAAGCCTATATCGGTACAGTGGTTTGAGACAAAATAGAAGTTGCGGTCAGGTCGGATCCGACCCGATGTCTTTTTTGATGAGTTTTTTGGTAGAAAAAGTACACAATAAGTATTTTTGTTGTATAATAACATTTATTGATAATATTTTTTCATGAAATAGAAACCTTTTTGTAGAAAAAAAGACAAACGAATTGTAATTTTGCTAAACAAAGAAAATCTCTCTGGCATTTACATAGAATGTTGTATATATTAAGGCTAATATGTAATTTAGTCTTTTACCTAGTTTTTGAAGTCACTGAACCAAATTTCCGAGCACAAAAATGTAAAAAATAATATATACTGATATTTTTGGCCTTGAAAATCTAAATTAAAAAAATTTTAAATCTTAAAAAAAAAGACTAGTGATCATGAATAACTTTTTCAACAAAGACACTCATATTTACTGCAAACTTATAACTTCAAATGCTCCAATACCTCCCGGAGAGTACGAGAGGGGGAAAACACACCCCTGGGTCTCATCCTACCCCCCACCGTACCTTTAGAGGGTTAAAAATTGAGAACAATTAGTAACGACCCTTCTCTTACATCGTAATCCTTCACATACTTACCTGTCATCAAAAAACTGCTGGAATCACACCTTCGATTTCTGTATCTCCAATACTGTAACAACAACCGACTGGCCCAAAGTAACCTAGTGATAGCACATTGGCTTTCGGCACCAAAGCTTGCCGGTTCTAATCCCGACAAGCGTCATTAAATACCTCCGTGGTCATACCATATATGAACATGTTAAATCCGCAAACGGGGAAAGCCCTCTATGAGGTCAGAGAGGGTGGGAGAGCTTATAGTCCCCACCCCCAGGTGTCGCCCCTGGGGGTGCTGGATCAAAATTGAGGTGACACCTAGCAAAGACGGACTCCGACCCTTGTGTTGCTATTGTAAACTGTGACCGCTCTCCTCGGCCCACAAAGCCAATATGGATCTGGTCTGGAACACTGCCAGCCAGGGGGAACATTAGCAAGAACAACAACATCAACACAACAACCGAGCAGTGTCGTTAATAAATTTTGCAACTTATAAATATACAATATTAATGTAAAAATAAAATGTCACATATTTTGGGAATATTTTATTGAATTTTAATGTTAATCTAAATTTATATAATTTAGAGATAAATGTGGATGAAAGTATTTGATAACGCATTATTTAGTGAATCTTTGAACTAATTCGGAATTTTTTATGAGCTGAGAAAATCTGAATCCAATACTGTTGCATAGACTGCTTTCCTAAAGACATTAGATTCGATTGTATAACTCCCCAAAACAATCTTATTTTCAAAAATTTATTCTTTGCAATTTTGTGCTAAAAAATAAGAAATAATGTTCATGAAGTGTTTTTTTTTGTCTCCTTAGTTCTTTTTATTCTCTGAGCATACATACCAGAAGAATGGGAAAATGTTTTATTCCTTAAACGTTAGTTTCTTAGCTAGAGGTAATTTATAATATAGTATTTTAATATTTTATTTCAAAAAGCAAGTCATTAAAAGTGTACTTAATATATAAATTTCCTATTCTAAACTAAAAAGAATTTTTGTAATTTAAATTCTTTAAAAGTCAAGCATACTTTTTTTAGAAGTTCTTATTCTAGAAATGAAAGTTTATGTTTTAAAATGTAATTTTTCTTCATAAAATAAATAAATGAATTTAGAAAATTCTTTGTTTTTTTAACAAAAAATTAATGGCATTTCAGTCTTAACTTGAAACAAATTTTTTTTATTAAAAAGTTCTATTAACATTATGTACGAAGAGTATTATAAAAACAATGAACTAATAAAATTAGGTAAATAAAATTATTCAAATTATGAGAATCCATTTACTAATGTCGAAAAAACAGAAGCATATATATTTTTTGTCAAGTGTACGAATGTCTTAACCTGTTACCTTTTTTTACACATAAATTTTTAACAACATATGATATGTAAATTACATACATTCATTACGCGAAAATCGTGTTATAAAAATTGACGGAAAACGAGCCAAGAGGATATGCAATTTGTCACTATATTCATTACTTCGCATGTATATTTTTTTCATATCTCCTTATTGTCAAGAGAACTGCTTCTAATATCAGAGACGTCAATAACTGTCAAGAGAGTCCCTTATTTCTTTCATTTCTGTCGTCAGGAGGAAAAAATATAGGGAAATTGGAAATCTTGATTTTGTTCCTTTAATACCCAGAAAAACGCCGTTCTCATAATTATTTAGTTGTTCTAATAAAGTTCATTTCCTTGAACTTCTAAATCTTCGCGTGTTTTTTTTACCATCCTGTTCGTCAACCATTTTTATTTTCTCCCATCCTAGATTTTTTCAATTGAATACATCTGCAGTTATATACAGATTATTTCTGCATAATAAAAGTGCTGGTTGCGGATAGAGCATATTTTTTCGTCCTTTAACTCTAATCATAGTAAAAGTAAATTAAGTACATATGGTTCTCAGTCTAATTTTCTTGAATATTTGAACCAAAAAACCTTTTGAGGAAATTTTATTTAATAATATATTATAGGTAATACTTTTAGTATGAAGTTGAAAAATATCAAACTAAATCATAGCATAGAGGTGTATAAGACTGTAACAGGTACATAAGTCTAGTAAATTACAGTAAAAATTACAATTAAACTGTACGCATCTCCCCATCATTTACAATTATTTTTTAATACTTTAAGGCATAAAGTAAGCCTGTGGCGATAGCCTGCCAGGGGCAGACATCGAACTCACGTCTCCAAACC